>CAUYRH010023442.1:0-37939 GCA_963574655.1 Perodicticus potto
GTTGGGTGGTTAGGTCAGCAGGTCTTTGCCACCTGTTTGGACACAGTACCCTACCTCCACCAAGTAGAGAGGAAAGATAAAAATGCAATAAATCAAACCAAAACAAGCAAACCAAAACTTTACAGGACAAAATTGGGGAAAAACACCAATTAATAAGGGTAGAAACACTAGCAAAAATGAAGTTCTAATTATTGAAAAAGGCAACAATGGAAAATTACATTTAAACTAGAAAAATGAAAAAATAAAAGAAAGAAAAAAGAAAAGAAAAATTTTTTTTTTTTTTTTTTTTGAGACAGAGCCTCAAGCTGTCAATCCTGGATAGAGTGCTGTGGCATCACAGCTCACAGCAACCTCCAATTCCTGGGCTCAAGCGAGTCTCTTGCCTCAGCCTCCCAAGTAGCTGGGACTATAGGCGCCCGCCACAACACCTGGCCATTTTTTCGTTGCAACTGTCATTGTTGTTTGGCGGGCCCAGGCTGGATTCAAACCCACCAGCTCAGGAGTACGTGGCTGGCGCCTTAGCCCATTGAGCCACAGGTCCTGAGCTGAAAAGAAAAATCTTTAAGGAAGATGTTGAAATTAAAAAGAAAACAACAATAACAAAAACAAACAAACAAACACAAAACAAAATCAAAAACAAAGCAGTATATATATCTTGCTGAATATTGTCTGGGCAAGAGGTGATCTTCTGGGATGTGATATGTTAATCGCAATGTTGATACGGCTGTACAAAATGGAAACTCTAATGATTTCTCAAATCCCACAGGGTGGAGAGCCTAAATCCTCCTCAGCCTGCTTAGACGGCACTTTAAATTGCTAACTGGGGCTAAGCAAAAGCTTTCCCAGGAAAGCGCTTGTGGCTGGGATCACTCCTTAAGTGGCTATCCACTTACCCAGTGTGCCAAAACCAGTCTCACCCTATGCTCCTAAGGGCTAAGGCTGCAAGGCATCCCAGTTCCCGCCTTTAGGCTGCTCAGTCACTAGATTACTCGCTCCTGCCGGATGCTTGTTCTGTGACCCTGAGGGTGGAGCTTGCCAGGGCAGTTCTCCCACAATGGTTCCACACAGCACACAACCAAACACAGGTAGCTCCGTCTGGCTTGGTGGCTCAGTCTGGGGCCCTAGACAACACTCAAAGACCTCCGCACTCTTGCCCAAGTTCTCCCAAGGTAGTTCAACTGAGTGTCAAGTCCAAAAAGAACCCAAAAAGTTCACATGTAAGGCCTTTCCAGTTTGCAATCTCATTGCTGCTTCACCTACAGCTGCGGGCAGGATTAGACCAAATGAACACACGCAACCACTTGCCAGATCTCCACTGCTTTTGCCTTCCTCAGGGGGTCCAGAAGTCTCACGCTGTCTCCCTGTATCCCCAAAGGGATGTTTCTGGGCAGATTCCGCCAGCCAGAGATGCCTGAAGTCTTCTCTCCCCAGTCTCTCTGTGCCCAGTTGCAAGGAAGCTATTACTCGGCTGCCATCTTGCTCCAGAAGTCTGCTTTTTCTAATTGTATAAAGTACCCTTTCCTTGGCCTTAATACTTTATCGTCTTTGAATATTATGTTTGATGTTTTGAAAATATATTTTAGTATTTATGTACAAAGGTTTATTTATCAGTTTTGGAGGGTAAATTTCAGTCTTAAAGCTCATGTACCATCTCTAATTTAAGATGTTAATTTTAAAGCAGCAACTTGAAATTTTTAACTCCCTGTCTTTTTTAGTCTACTATTTCAGGGAGCTTTGATGCTTATGAATGAGAGTGAGAGATTGAGAGAAGAATCAAGGTATCTTGCTGGGTCAATAGCCATCAATTCATAGCAACCTACAAAGGTCCTCAAGAGAATAATCACGCTGAAATGTATTTTTCTAGCCTTCAATCAGAATAGATTCTTAATGCAAAAGTGATAGAGACCTCACAATAATCTCAAATGTTGCTTGGAAAATGTTATAGATATGTGGGGGTCCTCTTCCTTGGTGTTACTTTCCTTAGAGACATGCCCTACCTAAACCCCAAGAGATTCTATTGGGGTGTCAATCACATGTCTGCACTCCTCATGAGCCCACTGCTGAATTAGAGTCTCATTTCCTGGAATCAGCACATTGAGCAGAATCAGCACATTGAGCAGAGACACACAGGCAGACAGTTGAAGCTGAGTCACTCAATAACACAGGGATTTCTCTAGGACTCCTATAGCTGGCCTGAGTACTGCTATTCTCATAGTGTGGGGTTACCCTTCTTCCTTAAGTCTGTGAGCCCCTCAGTATTCTTCTAATAAACACTTTTTCCCCTTTCTTTCAGAGTCTGTTTCTATGACCTAAAATCAAAGAACCCTGGTACAAAAGAAAATTGAAGCTTACTCAAATATGTGTCTTCAAAATGGCTAAAGAAAAGATAGATGTGAAAGTTTTATAATGAAACCCAGGACTTGAGACTCTAAAAGGAAATAATGAGCCTCATAGAATGGAGGATTCGAGGAAATAAAATTTGGCCTGCATTCATTCTCTCTCTCTCTCTCTCTCTCTCTCTCTCTCTCTCACACACACACACACACACTCCAATTTTAAATGAGAGAGGCAGAGAAACATCTATAGAAACTACTGCCATTATCAAAGAGTTTGGGGAAAACCCTTACTTTCAAAAGACATGTACAAAAATAAATGGAAAAAGGAGCTCAGAACCAAGTCCAAGCACAAAAGATCCTGCAGGAATGGGTTAGAATTAAGTGAAGCTTGCAAAAAAAATGCTGATATTTGTAGCTGTTTGTGTAATGTAGGATAAAAAGAATGTTAAAGGAAAAACTAACTATTTTTGAGCACTTGTTATATATCAGGCAGTGTACTAGGTATTTTACATAGAATGACTCATTTGTTTCAAAAAAAAAAAAGAAAAAGAAAGGAGTGAGTAGGGATACAAATGGTCAGGTTCTCTATTTGAGAGGGAAACTTCTTCCTCTAAACTAGAGGCATTGTGATATTTTGTCTATATCATGATGCTTACAGGCTGAGTAGACTATAAATAGAGGTCACTTATCATATGTCTAAATATTTAAATATTAAAAGTCAAGCTTGACTCATGTCAGTCCATGTTTCTACCCAAGGCCCCACAACCATCGTAGGGAATCACCCTTGAAATCCAAAGGCTAAGAGCCCTGCTCTTTCCTGGGTGGTGGCACAGATCTGCTGGGGTGGGACAAGACAGAAACTAGCTCTGGGCCCGGGAGAACAAGACAGGTGATAAGCCAGGGGCTGGCCTGGTCCCCTGGTCTCTACCACCTCAGGGAGCCCACCAGGCTAATTCTTTTGACTGCCTCACTCTTCCAACTGAGGCAGCTCAAAGTATTTTCCAAAATTACTCCTCAAAGCAGTACATCAGCTGGGAAATACAGTCTGTCTAGACACATACTTTAGGGGATTAGGCTGCTAACATTAAACACATCAGCCCAGCTCTTTGCCTGGTTTCCACACAGAGGCTGTGATTTTCTTTTAAACAATCAATGGCCCCTATGTTACTAACTCATCATGTTTCCAGCCCAGCATCCTCCATCCTCCTGTAAGGGTGGAGTAGGGTCCAGTTCCTCACATGTATCCCTTTCCAAAATTTCCATTTGATCAATCAAACCAAATTTTCACAGAAATTTTTCTTAGGAAACATAAAGGGAGAAAAAAATTGTATTGATATTTGGAATATGTGTGGCCATGATCAGGGCAGAGGTTCTAGGTATAATAATGATAGTGTTTGCATCTATAAACGTCTTAAAACATAGCATGCAAAATTGAACACAGTGTATAAATAAGATATTTATAGGCTATCCAAAGCAGGATATATTAGGGTTGCCTTTTTCTTCTTTCCTTCCTTCCTTCCTTCCTTCCCTCCCCTCCCCTCCGCCCCTCCCTCCCTTCCTTCCTTCCTTCTTTCCTTCTTTCCTTTCTTTCTTAGGACAGACTCAAACAAGGCAAAAATTTCTTTATAAAATGAACATACAGAATCAAAACAGCATTTAAGGATGGCATTATGAATTTGAAGCAAACATATTTGGACCAACAAAGGTCAGAAAAAATATTTACATAGCATAAGCTTGAATTATATATAGAATTGTTAACAGAGGCCAAATATGTATTATGCATCAAAATACACTTACAGTATTCAGTGTGTACTGTGTGAATATCTATATAAGTGATTCTAAAATAATATCTTCTCTTTCAATAGCTTTATTCTGGTAATAAAATAATGTATGGATACTAGTAAAAATCATATTCACAGTAGATTTTAAGAGTATAAAAGAATACATTTGTTGAAATTTGCCTTAGGTTTGGAAAATGTTTTTTATTCTCATTTTTTATTTCAGATTAATATGAAGGTATAAATTATTAGGTTACATTGTTTGTGTTTGTCAAGTAAAGTATAAGTTGTAATTAAGCCCATCACCCAAGAGGTCTGCCATATACCACTACATTTGTGCCAGTGAGTGAGAATTTAACAAACCCCTTCGCTTCTCCCCAACCCTCTCTCTGGGGCTGTTACTTTCCATGCTCTTGATAGTATTCTAACTGTGTGACCTGAGATTATTAGTTTTTTTAGTAGTTAACATTACATTGTTGGCTCATATTAAGTTAAGAATTAATTTAAACTCCTAGGTTGCTTTTAAAGGAGCACCTATGAAGCCAGTGTTTCCTATTCTATAATTGATGATTTTTTTAATTATTTTTTATTGAGTCATAGCTGTGTACTATAATTGATGATTTTGAATCTAAATGTCAGATTTTATATATATTGCTGTTATATCTCACCTTATTAGTTTTGAACTCTTTTATGTCATTTGCAGCATTCACTATCATTCCTACACTTCCATCAAGGAAAACATATATTATATTCTATATCTTCATTCCAGTATATGATTAAAGTGGTGGGTAAAAAAAGCAGATACAGAATCAATGAGGACAGCTTAGGGATAGGAGGTTACAACTCTACTTTTCTTGAAACGTTACTTCTAAAATTAGTTTTCCAACAATGGAATACACGTAAACTTCTTGGGAAAATATGAGAAGAATTTAAGCAAAAGCCAAATGATGTTTGGTGAAGGAGGCTATATATAGAAAGAATTTTTGGACATGTAGACTTCTAAGGACATGTCCAATTCTAAGACTCCATAATCATATGATTCTAAGTCCTGAGTTATGGGAGAATATCTTAGCATCCCTCAAACCCATCTCAGATTCCTGTAGGAAACCTTCTTGTGCTCACAGACTCGTCTTTAAGAAACCCACTTCCACTCCATCCTTTTTACTGTTCTTATCATATCCTGCCTTCTACTGTAGAGAAACAATTGACATAAGGGTCTCATTTCCTCATTATCTGTAGCAAGCTCCTTGTGTTCAAGAACTACATTTTATTTATTTTCATTTCTCTTTTACTTATAGAACCCAATTTGTGCCCAGCGAGTTTCAAATTGCAGGTAGGAAAAAAGGGAATGGGTTGGTGTTTGAATCCAGGAGAAAGATTTAGAGCTTCAGGTCTAAGGAGATCTTAGCACCCACTCAGGGGTAATCCACAAAGGCAGAGGCCATGCCCGTCTGCTGCTACTTCTTAGAAGCCAGCACAGTGCTTAACTCATGATAGTAAATATTAGTAGAGTGATGAATGGGTTGCCAAGTCCTCTGAGAAGGAATTCACTTTAACCTGTTTCCTGAGTAGAGCTGCAATAGAAGACAGAGAAAGAAGTACTGAATCTGACAAAAGCACAACACACATCTCAAGGCCTGCATTGTCCGACTTGATCTAGAAACTCATCCCTAACCCTGACTTAAGACTTCCCAACTCAAAATAATTCTCTGATTGAAGAGCCTCCTGGTTGATAACATGACTTAAGACTTCCCAACTCAAAATAGTTCTCTGCTTTAAGAGCCTCTTGGTTGATAACATCTTCTACCTATTACCTTTTAAGTCAAACCCCTGTTTCAGAATAGGCTTTCCAGATTTAGCAAATAAATGTAGGATACCCAGCTAAATCTGAATTCCAGATAAACAACAAACAGATTTTTAGAATAAGTATGTTTCACACAATCTTTGAGGCATGCTTATAATTTTAAAAAAGGAGAAAAATTGTCATTGTGTGAAATTCAAATTTAACTGGACAACCTGCATTTGATCTGGCAGTCCTATTTAGGAGCTACACTCTGCATTTGCTTTCCATACAAATTGCCTTTTCCTAAACCATCACTGGGCACTTACCCTCAGTCTCATCACCTTGCACACCATTAAATCAAGGCTCACAGTCATTATTATGAAAGTAACATCAAATGTCAAAGTGTCATTCATTAACAGTAGCACAGTACTTGATAGAACTTCTGTTCCAAGTTAGCACTTATCCCCATGTTAGGGAGGTAACAGAGGAAAGAATTGAGTTCTTTTCCTTAGTTCACACAGTAAGTCCTTGTCAAGACTAGAATTATGACCTAAGATTCTGAATTTGGAGGCTCAATGGATTATACTGCCCCTTTCTGGTGAACTGTGTTCTCTTTTAGAAGACTTGAAATTGGCTTGGTGCCTGTGGCTCAATGGGCTAAAGCGCCAGCCACGTGTACCTGAGCTGGCAGGTTCGAATCCAGCCAGAGCCCACCAAACAACAATGACAGCTGCAACCAAAAAAAAAATATATATATATATCCAGGCGTTGTGGTGGGTGCCTGTAGTCCCAGCTACTTGGGAGGCAGAGGCAAAAGACTCACTTGAGCCCAGGAATTGGAGGTTGCTGTGAGCTGTGATGCCATTGTACTTTATCCAGGGTAACACTTGAGGCTCTGTCTCAAGAAAGAAGAAGTCTTGAAATTACTCAAAATCCCCTGGGGGTGCAGCTAAGGGGTGGGGGCAGGAAGGAGCACTGGTGAAAGGAAAGCATCTTGTTACTCACAAGATTTCCACGGGGCCACTTCTGTGACCTACAACATCTGAGTCCAGTTGGAGACCACCTTACATCAGAAGGCTAATTCTAAAATGTTCCTTTAGACAATACCTAAGGCAAAAGGACCAACAGAAGTGATTTCCTCACAGCCTGCTCATGTGTGTCTGTGTTGTTCTTGACCTTAGAGTGATTACAAAGGGAGAAAAAAGGAAAGAAAAGCCAGTGAGCTGTTGGTTGATTTTTTTTTTTTCTCTTTAACGTTTAAGTCTCTTAAACACTTTGAATGACATTCACTAGTGGCTTAATTTTTGAAAGTCGTTTTTGTGCTTCAACCCTGTGGCTTTCTCTCCAGCCCAGCCAGGATTCAAAACATCTTTCAGTAAAACCATCTGTTCTCTAAAACATTCGTATGTCTTAAAATATATAAAACTCAAGACCTGACTTCTCATGTAGACTCTGAATGTATTCTTTTTGGGCCGGTTTCTCATAGAGGAGGATACATAAAACCTTGTTTATTATTTGGAAAGTAGTCTGCAATTGGTCCAATTTTATCCTTTGCCTGGCTCATCATTCTGAAACACATTGGTATGGTAAAAGGTTATTAGCTTCTTAAGCTTCTAGCTGTAATATGATACAGGAGTCATTTCATTTCAAAGCAAGAGAGGCATGACCTCTACATGAAGGTAATAATGATGTGCCTATATAGTTGAGCCAGTTTTTCTTTGTTAAAAACCATTCCATAATTGTCTGAATCCTCTGTGAAACCTGCTGGAGATCCAAGTTTCATGGAGACATGAAAAAACATCCAGGAATTTTACCTGAAAATCAAGCCATAAGCACACATTCTCTATGTTATTAAATATTTGACAACAGTTAGCAACCATGACGTCAAATCCCAAAAGTACATGTTTTTAGGGTGAAAGTATTTCAATGACTTTGGAATAGACTGGTCTGGAAATACCTTCTTCATATAAACCAAGATACGTTGACAGATAAACTCAATATTGTGGTATAATGAGGACAGCAGCATTTTAAAGCTGAGCTGACATCTTTGTTTTCTGGCCAGGCAGTCAGCCCAGGTCAGAGGAGCTCAACTTCCCAGAGCTCCTCTGTGAACTGGGTCACTTTGGGGTCCAGGTCCAACTAGTGTTTTTATCTCAGAGCTCGAGAACTAAATAACCATTTCTGAACAGCCTCCGATCTTATTCTATTTTGGATATAAATTAGCAATGTTTAATATTAATAAAAAAATGAAGACATTCTTAATATGGAGGCATATGTGGCCTTGGAGGTTTCTAAACATTCTGATGAAAGCAGGACTGCAGGCACAGTAGCACGATGTTTGCAAATTATCCCAGCTAGATGAAGAATTTCAGTTACTCAGCCCACCGGGGCTGTGATGCAGGAGAAACTGTATGATATGTTCCAAATTGCTTTTCTGCATTCTCAAGAGGCAGAAGAGTACAAAGATGGGGTTGCAGCCTTAAAGAAAGATGGAGACTTTACCTCTTTCATTTTTACATGGATGGAGCTGGAACATATTCTTCTTAGCAAAGTATCTCAAGAATGGAAGAAAAAGTATCCAATGTACTCAGCCCTACTATGAAGCCAATTTATAGCTTTCATATAACCCAATTATAGCATAAGAATATGGGGAAAGGAGCAAGGGAGGGGAGGGGGGAAGGATGGATGGAGAGAGGGTAAATGGTGGCATCACACTTATGGTGCATCTTAGAAGGGTTCAGGTGAAACTTACTAAATGCAGAATACATATGTTTTCATACAACAACCAAGAAAATCCCATGAAGGTTATGTCGAACACTTGGATGAAAATATTTCATATTGTATATGAAGCCAGCACATTGTACCCCATGATTGCATTAATGTACACAGCTATGATTTAATTAAGAAAAAAAACCATTGTCGTATCCAGGAATAAATGCCATTTTAATCTCTCTCTCTCAAAAAAAAAAAAAAATAACAAAAAGACAACCTACCAAAAAAAGGTAAAAAGATTTGAACTTCACAAAACAGAATATCCAAATGGTGAATAAACATGTAAAGACACCTCATCCTCCCTAGTAATTGGGGAAGTGAAAATTAAAACCACAATGTGATACTACTATATCTATCAGAATAACTAAAATTAAAACAACCGAAAATTCCAAGTATTGCAGATGGTGAGTATGGAAACTCTCCATTACATTGGGAATGCAATGTAGTTCAATCTCATTGGAAAATAGTGTAGCAATCTCTAGTAAAATAGAAAATACGCGTAAATACTGTGATATAGCAATTCTACTCCTAGCTAAGTCTTAACATGAATGAAATGTGTACCTATGTTCTTCAAGAATATATACAAGAAGGTATATCACAGCATTATTCATATTGGCCCCAAATTGAAAATAATTCAAATGTACATCAATAAAATAGTAAATAATATATATTAAATAAATTATGCATTATAACAGTGAAATACCATGCTGTGAAATATAATACATAAATGTAAATAAACCAATTAAGACTACTTGTAGCAACATTCACCAATGTCCAAACACAATGCTGCATAGAAGGAGTGAACTTCACACATACACATACCCACAAATATATGGAATGTAATATAATTCAAATACATTGTTTTCATCAGGAAAACTAAAGTATATTATTTTCCAAAGTGAGAACAGACTAGTACTTATCCTTAATGGGGGAGAGAGTTATAGTCAGAAAGTGTCACATTATATAGAGTACAGCTAAAGCATGACATAGAGGCAAATTTATATATTTAAATGGCTATATTAGAAAAGAAGAAGGATCTTAAGACAATAATCTAGCCTCCAAATTTAGATCTAGAGAAAGAAGAGCAAACTAAACCTAAAAAATAATAGAGTAGAAACAAATGGATACAAAAAAATGGAAATAACAGAAAAATCAGTTTAAAAAATCAGCAAAATTGACAAAACACTTAGGTAGGCTGATGAAGATAAAAAGAAAAAGCACAGATCACAAACATCAAGAATGAAAAAGAAGACATGACCATCAATCTTATACATATTAAAAGGAATAAGGGAATACTACAAACAACTATATGCTAACAAATTAGATAATTTAAGCAAAGTAGAAATTCCTAGAAGAAGAAACACAAATTGCTAGAATGAACTCATGGATAAACCTCTGACAGGTAAAGAGGTAGAATAAGTAATTTAAAATCTTTCCACTACAAAAACCCGGGCCCAAATGGCTTCACTAGTGAATTTTACCAAACATTTAGAGAAGAATTAATATTGATCCTCTATAAACTCTTCCAGACAAAGTGACATTTATCCCAGGAATGCAGGATTGATTTAACATCTGAAAATCAATTAATGTAACATACCATATTAATAAAATAAGAGGTAAAAACTACATGATAAACTCGAAAGAAGCAGAAAACATTGTGAGGGTATACAGTACACCACCTGGATGAAGGGCTAAACTACAACTTGAACTTTACCTTAGAAATGCAAACATAATCATCTGTAGCCTATCTTAATCTGAATAAAAAAAAAGAAGATGCAGAAAAAACTATTAGAAACAAACCCAACACCCTTTCATGATTAAAAACATACATTACAAACTAAGAATAAAAAGGAATTTCATCAATTTTTTTCTTTTTTTTTAAATTTCAAATTAATTTGATGGTACAAACAGTTAGGTTACAATGTTTACATTTGTTAGGTAAAGTCCCTGTTGTAGTTGTGTCGCATACCCAGAACATGGGCCATATACCCTTACATGGTGCCCATTGAGGGGGAGCACACCCATCTCTCTTCTTCCTTTCCTCTCCACCCTCCCCCCCTTCTCCCATCTTGAATTGAATTGAGTTTTTCTCTTATGTAGGTGTATTAGATTGTCTGTTGACTTCATAATAGTATTGAGTACTGAATACATGATTTTCCATTCTTGTTATACTTTACTATGAAGACTATGTTTCACCTACATGGAAGTTAATACAAAAGATGTAAAGTTTCCATCTTTTTATGGCTGAATAGTATTCCATGGTTTACATATACCACAGTTTATTAATCCATTCCTAAGTAGATGGGTATTTAGGTTGTTTCCACATCTTGGTGACTGTAAATTGAGCTGCAATAAACAATCTAGTGCAACTGTCCTTATAATAAAATGATTTTCTTTTCTTCTGGGTAGATACCTAGTAATGGGATTGCAGGATCAAATGGAATGTCTATTTTGAGTTATTTGAGGATTCCCCATACTTCTTTCCAAAGAGGTTGTATTTGTTCGCAGTCCCACCAACAGTGTCAAAGTGTTCCCTTCTCTCCACAGTCACACCAGCATCTGCAGCTTTGGGACTTTGTAATGTGGGCTATTCTCACTCAGGTTAGGTGGTATCTCAGGTGGTTTTGATTTGCATTTCTCTGATTAGGGACAATGAGCATTTTTTCATATGTTTGTTAGCCACTCATCTGTCTTCTTCAGAGAAGATTCTGTTCATATTTCTTGCCCAGTGATAGATGGGATTCTTTGCTCTTTCTTTGTTGATTAATTTGAGTTCTTCATAGATTCCAGTTATCAACTCATTGTCAGACCTATAACATGCAATTATCTTTTTGCATTCTGAAGGCTCTATTTGCTTTAATTGTTCTGTCCTTAGCTGTTCAGAAGCTTTTCAGCTTAAGTAAGTCCTATTTGTTTATTTTTGTCATTGTTGTGATTACAAGTGAAGTCTTTCTCACGTAATTTTTCCTTAGCCCAACATAATATTAAGAGTTTTCCCCATGTTTTCTTCCAGGATTTTATCCTTTAAGGTCTTACACATAAATCTTTTATTCATCTTGAGTCAATTTTTGTAAGTGGTGAAAGAGGTGGGTCCAAGATTCAGTATTTTACACGTGGTTATCCAGTTCTCCCAGCACCATTTATTGAATTGGGATTTGTTTCACCACTATATGTTTTTGTTTGGTTTATCAGTGATCACATGGTGATAAGAGACAGGTTTCATCTCTTGGTTTTCTATTCTGTTCCATATGTATATGCCTCTATTTTTATGCCAATAACATGCTGTTTTGATTACTGTGGACTTATAATATAACCTAAAGTCTGGTAGAGTGTTGCCTCTGGCTTCGTTTTTATTTCTAAGAATTGCCTTGGGAGATGGGGTGTTTTCTGCTTCCATATGAAATGAAGAACTGTTTTTTCCAGTTCTTCCAAGTATGATGATGGTATTTTAAAGGGGATTACATTAAATCTGTAGATTGCTTAGACATTTTAACAATGTTCCCAGCCAAGAGCATGGCATGTTCTTACATTTGTTAATGTCTTCTACTATTCTTTTCTTAGGGTTTTGTAATTCTCTTTGTAGAGATCTTTCACCTCCTTTGTTAGGTATATTCCTAGGCATCTCATTTTCTTTGAAGCTACTGTGAAGGGAATTATGTTCTTGATTTGCTTCTCAAATGGTTGTTATTGGCATATACAAAACCTACTGATTAGTGGACATTGATTTTAAACTCTGAGACGTTGCTGTATTTCTGGATGACTTCTAGAAGACTTATGGTTGAGTCTCTGGGGTTTTCTAAGTATAAAATCATGTAATTGACAAAGAGCAAGACTTTGACCTCCTCTGCCCCCATTTGGATGTCCTTCATATCCTTTCTTGCCTGACTGCATTGGCAAAACTATGTTGAATAGTAGTGGACATCCTTGTCTGGTTCCAGTTCTAAGCAGAAAAGCTTTCAGCTTTACTCCATTCAGTACATTATCATAGATGGCTGCAATCAGTTAAAGAAATGTGCCATCTGGCCAGGCACAGTGGCTCATGCCTATAATCCTAACACTCTGGGAGGCTGAGGCAGGTGGACTGCTTTAGCTCACCAGTTTGAGGCCAACTGAGCAAGAGTGAGACCCTGTCTCTAAAAATAGCCAGGAGTAGTGGTGGATCCCAGCTACTTGGGAGGCTGAGGGAAGAGGATCACCTGAGCAAACGTAGTCCTGAGAGAGAAGTTGATCACATTATATGCCTATATCTGAAAAACATAAAGAGAGCACATCAACAACTTAATGAAGCATCTCTAGGAAATTCAGGTTGCTGTGAACTATGATGCCATGATACTGTACCCAAGGTGACAAAATGAGACTTTCTCTCAAAAAAAAAGAAAAAAAGAAAAAGAAATGTGCCATCTATGCCTCCTTTCTTAAATGTTTTTGTTAGAGAATGATGTTGAATTTTGGCTCAGCACCTGTAGTTCAGGGGCTAGGGCGCTGGCCACATACACTGGGACTGGTGGATTTGAACCCAGCCTGGGCCTGCCAAACAACAATAACAACAACAACAACAACAAAAGCCAGGCATTGTGGCAGGCACCTGTAGTCCCAGCTACTTGGGAGGCTGAAGCAAGAGAATCACTTAAGCCCGGGGTTTTGAGGTTGCTGTGAGCTGTGATGCCACAGCACTCTACTGAGGGTGACACAGTGAGACTCTGTCTTAAAACAAAAAAAGAAAGAAAAGGATGTTGAATTTTATCAAATGCTTTTTCTGCATCTATTGAGAGGATCATATGGTCTTCGTTTTTGCTTCTATTGACATGGTGAATTACATTTATGGATTTGCATATGTTAAAACAATGTTATATCCCCGGGATGTAAGGGATATAATGATCACGATATATAATTTTTTTAATGTGTAGCTGTAATTTATTTGCTAAGCTTTTATTGAGTATTTTTGCATCAATATTCATTAGTGAAATTGTCTGTAGTTCTCCTTTTTAGTTGGGTCCTTTCCTGGTTTTGGAATCAGGGTGATGTTTGTTTTGTAAACCATGTTGGGGAAGGTTTCTTCCTTCTCAGTGTTTGGAATAGGTTCTGCCATATGGATACGAGCTCTTCTTTGAAGGTTTAATAGAATTCTGATGTGAGGCCATGTGGTTCAGGGATTTTTTTTGTTGTGGTTCAGGGTTTTTGTTGTTGTTGTTGGGATCTTTTTATTGTTTCTTCAACTTCAATGTTTGATATTGGTCTGTTAAAGAGATCTATTTCTTCCTGGTTAAGTCTAGGGAGATGGTGTTTCCAAGTATTGGTACATTTCTTCCACATTGTCAAATTTCTGGGCACAGAGTTTTTTGTAGTAGTCAGGGATAATTTCTTCTATCTCTGTAGCATCTGTTGTTATTTTTCCTTTTCCTTTTCTGATTGACGTTATTACAAACCTTACTTTTCTGTTTCTAGTTAACTTAGTCAAAGGTTTATCAATTTTGCTTATCTTTTCAATGAACCAACTTTGTTTCATTAATTTTGGGATGATTCTTTTGTTTTCAATTTCATTTATTTCTGATTTAATTTTAGTTATTTCTTTTCTTCTATTAGGTTTGGGATTGGATTGCTCCTCCTTTTCTGTTTCCTAGAGATTCTTCATTAAGTTGTTGATGTGCTCTCTTTCTGTTTTTCACATATAGGCATCTAATGAAATAAATTTCCCTCTCAGGACTACTTTTACAGTATTCCACAGGTTTGGGTAGCTTGTACGTTCATTATTGTTATGTTTGAGGTATTTAACAATTTTCTTCTTTATCTCCTCCTCGACCTAACTGTCATTCAGGAAAAGGTTGTTTAGTTTCCAGGCCTTTATAGGGGGATGAAAATTTTTGTTGGACTTTCACCTTTATTGCCTTGTGGTCTGAGAAGACACAGGTATAATTTCAATTCTTTTAATTTTGTTGAGGTTTGATTCGTGTCCTTGGATATGATCTATTTGGAGTACGATCCATAGGCTGACAAGAACACTGTATATTACTTAGCTTTAGGATGGTGTGTTCCATAAAAGTCTTGTAAGCACAACTGTTTTAGGGTTGCATTTAAGTTCCTTGTTTCTTTGTTTAGTTTCTGTTTAGAAAATCTATCCAGTTCTGTCAGAGAAGTGTTAAAGTCACCAGCTATTATAGTGTTGTAGGATATCATATTTTTCAGAACCATTAAGGTCCATTTCATAAATCTGGGAGCATTTAAGTTGGGTGCATAAATGTTTAGAATATTGTTGGGTTGGTCCCTTGACCAGTATTAAGTGACCATCTTTGCTTTTCTTAATTGCTTTAAATCCATTGTATCTGAAAATAAGATTGTGGCTCCTCCTTTCTTTTGATTTCCATTTGCCTAAAATACAGTTTAACACTTCACCCTGAGTCTTGTTTTGACCTTCAAATTTAGATATGTTTCCTGGAGACAGCATATAGCTGGCTTGTGCTTTTTTATCTAATCAGCCAGCTTATGCCTCTTCAGTGGGGAATTCAAGACATTTACGCCATTTACATTTATTGAGAGACTTAATACACATGATGGATTTCTATTCATCTTATTTTGTGAATATCCACAGCTTAGTTTTATCCTTTGTGTCATTATGGAAGATAGGATTTGTCCTCTCATTTTTTGGGGTTTACTTTGCTGGTAAGTCTGTTGTGACTGTCAGTGTGGAGAACAGGTCAGAGCATTTTCTGTAGAGCTGGTCTTGTGGTGAATTTCCTCAATGCTTCCATGTCATTAAAAGATTTGATTTCTCCATGGAATTTGAAGCTTATTTTAGTAGGGTGCAGAATTCTGGGCTGAAAATTGTTGCTAACTTGTTTTGACACCAAGAAGCTTAATGGTAAATGACCATTCTCTTCAGGCTTAATAAGTTTCAACTGAAAAGTCCACTGTCAACCTGATGGATCTGCCCCTGTAGGTCAATTGGTGCTTACTCCTACCTGCTTATAAAATTTTCTCTTTTGTCTTGACTTTGGACAGGTTCATGACAATGTGTCTTAGAGATGCTCTGTTTGTGTTGAGATGAACTGGGGTTCAATATCCCTCTAAAAGGAGTATGTCAAGATCTTTGTTGATGCTTGGGAAATTTTCATTTATGATATCCTCCAGTAGGACTTCCATTCCTTTGGATCATTCTTTCTTTTTTTTTTTGGTAGAGACAGAGTCTCATTTTTATCGCCCTTGGTAGAGTGCCGTGGTGTCACACAGCTCACAGCAACCTCCAACTCCTGGGCTTAGACGATTCTCTTGCCTCAGCCTCCTGATGAGCTGGGGCTACAGGCGCCTGCCACAACGCCCGGCTATTTTTCTGTTTTTGCAGTTCGGGTTTGACCGAAGCTGGGTTTGAACCCGCCACCTTTGGTATATGGGGCCGGCACCCTACTTGATGAGCCACAGGAGCTGCCCCGTTTAGATCATTTTTTTCCCCTTTTAGGGATGCCTATAATTCATATATTTGAATGCTTCCTGAAGTCCCATAATTCTCTACATAAACTCTGCTTTTTCACTCTTCTTTTCAGCCTCTTTAAATGCCTTGGTTAGCTCAAGAGATATATCATCTAGCTCTGAGATCCCTTCTTTTCCATGGTCTAACCTGTCATTGATACTTTCTACTGCCATCCTTCAGTTCCCTGATTTTCTCTTTCAATTCCTTAAGCCTCACTATATTCTTTCTAATTTCATCATGCCTTTCATTCATTATTTGGGACTGTTCTGGGATTTCCTTTTGGTGATTTTTCACTTTTTCTTCTATTTCCTTCATTCCTTTTGCCATCTGTACTTTAAATTCCCTTTCTCTAATTTCCATAATTTCTTTATGGGAGAAATTTCTTCTTTCTTCCATAAGAAGAAGAAGTGGGATCCTCTGTGCTAGCTACCTCATGATCCCTTGGGGGTTTGGTCTGTTCTGGTTTTTCTGTTGCCAGAATATTTCTGTTGGTTCTTCCTCATGTGTGTTTCCTTCTTGTTCACTTCCTTTCCCTACTTTTTTCTCTCACTTCCTTCTTATCTTTAAATTACCTTGTCTCTGTGCTTATGTGTTAAATTTCCTTTTGGAATAGGGCCAAAAGGAAGAGAAGAATAAGGAGCAAGAAGAGAGAAAATAAAGACAAAAATTGCAGGATGAAAGGAAGAAATTGTAAAAAAGGAGAGAAGAACAGAAAGAGAGAGATGAGTCTAACAGTCATGTTCAGCAGAGTGATTTTACCTATATCCACGATTCCAAGACTCTAAAGGGCCAGGCTGAGTTGTTCCCTTGAAGTGAGGACCTCCTTACCAGCCTGAGCAAAAGTAGGACCCAACCGCTACCAAATATAGAATAAAATCAGTAGTATGTCACAGTGGGGAACTCCTGACACCATCCTTCCCAAGGCCTAATTTAGAAGTGCACCTTAGACCAGGGGCTCAAAGCTTCCTTGAGCCAGGTCAATGCCATGGTACCCCAGTCCAGGTGTCAAAGTGAGGCTCTGTCTCATAAATGGAATACAGAATGAAATAGAGTAAAACAAACCAGGAAACAGAAAATAAATAAATAAACAAAAATTTATAGAAAATTAAAAATAAAATTATATAAGATGTAAAAAGAAAGGGACATCTTAGTTGTTGTTTGAGAAATTTATGACAAGAAACCTGGTCCCTTCTTCCTGATGTATTTGCATTCAATCAAGGCTTGGTCATTTTGCTAGCATTCAATCCCCACAGGCTTGGGAGCCTGAAACTCTTGCCAAATTTCTTAAGAGACATTCCTCAACCTTCCAAATAGTGCCTCTCAACCACAAAGTGGCAGGGCTGTTGGGGTGCAGAGGCTGCCTGACTTACCCCTAGTGTGGCTGCTCAAGCTCAGCAGGTATGCCAGAGCCAGCCATGTGTTAGAACTCTACTGGCTGTTCCTCCCGGGCAGTTGTCCCACAATGGCACCCAAACTAGTGAGAGTCTTTCCTCTTCCTGGTGGTTCAATCCCAGCCTCCAGACACTGTTTAAATTCAGTCATTTACTTAAGCCCAGCTCCAGTGAGCACCCAAGTCCAAAAAAACTGTGGGACAGACCTACAAGAAAGGCTACAAGAAATACCTAGGACCCTCGTAAAGCTCCAAGAACAAACAGATTCCTTAGCAGCTATAACCTTCTGAAACAGACAAAGGCTTAGCCTCCTCACTGCAGAGAAGGGAGGCTTGTGTCTTTGTTGCTAGGTGAAGAATGCTGCTTCTATGTTAACCAGTTTGGATTCATCAGGGATGTGGCCAAGAAACTGGCAGAATAAGTAGCCAACCTCTGAGGACAAGACAACTCTAGATCCTGAGACATCCTTAGACAGTGTATGGCATGGCTCCTTCCCTTTTTAGGCCCCTTATTAATTTTCATTTTAATAATTATCTTTGGCCCATGTAACTGAAACCTTCTTGTCAAATTTGTCTCTTCTAGGCTAGAGGACATCAGGTTACAAATGGTCCTTGACTTGGAACCCCACATGGAAACAATCGCCACCTTCTTCCATCGGCCCCTAAACAAAATCTCCAATTATCCCTAAGCAGCCCACCCTACAGGCGCTCCTTCTGGAGGAACACTCAACTATTGGGCCCCCCACATCCCCTAACCAGCAGAAAGCAGCAAGAGCAGTCAGCACCCCTTCTCCCAACAGCAGTTGTGTCTCCCTATCAGTGGGAGAAATGTGGGTGGCTGGCTCAGGGCTTCCAGGTCAGTCTAAAAACTTCCCCTCAGACTTTCCTCATGATCAAAAACCAATTAGACAGAGGATTGAAAATAAACAAGGTTGAAACCAGAGAGGGGCGAGTGTCAGGATATATACCCAGCACTCTCCACTTTTCCTTGGCAACCCTTTCTTGGGTCCCCTTCTGTGAAGCATACTCTTGCTCTCTCTTTCTCTCTCTCTGAAATAAATCGGCTCTGCAGGACAAAAAAAAAAAAAAAGAGAGAGAGAGAAAAGAAAAAACTGGAGGACATTCAAGAATTTCTGGACCAATCAAAGAAAAAGATAGGACCGTGAGTTGGCAGTAACATATACGAGCTTTATGGGGATGCTGCTTTAACAGGTTTACATGAAGAAGAAGCCCTTCACATCTTAAAACTTCCCAGAGGCTTAGGAGGGCATCATTTGAAAGGAGAGAAGAGCAAGGGAACATCCAGGGGAAAGGATAGAAAAGGTGGCTCAGCACAGCAGGGTGCTGGTCAGAGAACTCAAAGGGCAGCAGATTTATACATGCATGTATTTGTATGTGGGTGTGTAGTTCTATGAAATTTTATTTTATGCATTGATTTATGTAGCCATCACCATACTCAAGATATGTAACTCTTCCACCACCACCAAGTTACACCCTCATCATTCCCATCCTCCAGCAGCCATTAAGGATCTACTATACATCCTTATAATATTGTCATTTCTCAAATGGTATATAAATGGAATCTTATTTTATTTAAAAAATGTTATTTTTTTAAATACGTTTCAGTCCATATACCCTCCAGCTAGTTCTCTCTCTCTTTCCTCTCCTTTACATCCAGACATACTTTTTGGGGTCATTGTTTCTGCATACCTAACAGCTTGCTAGTTTTCTTTCTACATTTCTGGTTCCTCTTTGTTTCCTTTGTAGACACATCCTTCCTCTACTTCATCATTAAATGTTGGGTATGTCCTTCCTCTTGACATTTTCTCCCTAAAGGATCTCAGTTATGCTCTTAGCTTCAATTATCTCCTGAACAGAAGGTACCCTCAGACACATTTATGGACAAACCCTGAACCACAAAGATATATCTGTACAGCTAAATGCCTTTTGTACACATCTGCTTAGGTGTCCTCAAGATATCTGAAACTCAGCACACCCCAAATTCAACTCAGTGCATCTCACCCATCCTAACCCTTCAAATATCCACCATGGCCCCTGTTAATTTTTACAGCTCCCTTTCTTTCTTCACCTCATATTCAAGTCAAACCCATTTATCTTGCCTCTAAGTCTGTCTCAAACCACCCTCCTCTACCACCCTAATCTAAGCTACCACCATCACCCATCTGGAACATTGTCACAGCCCCCTGACTAGTCACCCTGCATTCACTCTTTCTCTAATCTGTTCTTTCTACTATGATGAGAATAACAAATTTTAAATAAAAATTTAAAATAATTCCACCCTGACAACTCTTTTTACCATTTCTCCCAAATGCATGAATCTCCTCTTATTGTTCCTAGGAGAAAGAATAAAATTCCTAACATGGCCGAGGAGGTGAAGCACACATAATGATCCCTACATAATGATCCTCAGTGATAACTATGTAATTATAATTATAATAAACTGGATGATCCCTGCTCCAGCCTGTTTTGTACTATGCATTTCCTCCTAAGGACATCTGGTATTCTTTCATGTCTGCAAAGTACACTCCTATACCCATGACATCCTTCTTTGATCCTTCTTCACAGATTTGACTCTCCTTATCCTTCCCCTAGGTCTCAGTTCAATCTTCATCTTGGCTGAGAAGTCTTCCCTGACTCCCCAGACAAGGTCAATCCCAAAGACACAGACTTGTGGCACCATCTACTTTTCTTTCACTTGACTTATCAAACTTATAATTTTATTTTTAAATTTGAGGTTGATTACTTAATATCTGTATCCCCTAGAAAACTATAAGCTACCCAAGGGAAGGAACAATGCTTGCCATTGCACTCCCACAGTCTAGCACACCAGATTTCAACAAATGACTGTTTAAAGAATAAAGAAACATTGCAATTAATGGTTCACAAGTGGGCTTCTTAGAAAACCCTTTAAATGAACCTGAAGTTGATATATGTCACCATTCCTAAGATATGTGTAGAATAGCTTCACATTTTACCAGAGAACTAGAACTTAGGAAAATGTTATAATAATATTTTTTGTTACAATTAATTTTTAAAAATTATATACTACAGAAAGGAGGTATTAAATATACCCTCCATTGGTGATTTAGTAGTGTTCTAAATGTTTATTTTATATTGCAGTTGATGCTTCCTTATAGAAAAGAAGATGAAAATGGCAAATAAACTTTAACCCAGTCCATAAAAATTTTGTTTACCCCACAAAGTAGTCAACATTTTATGGATAGGAGTTTTAAGACTGATATTTGGCACTCTGGAGTCATGAATTCAGTGTACCTCTCAGTCCAGAGCACCTCTTAAGTCCAAACTTTGAGTCCTCCTTTCAGCCCCAATTCGTCAGTATCTCTCTTGGTCCTAAAGCTTTCAAAGCCCTTAGCAGAGCAGTAAGTAACATTGACAGGAGGACGTTTCCAAGAGCAAGAAGATCTGCTGGCAGCCAGAGAAAAAGTAAGGGCATCCTATAGAAAAAAAGATGTCACTGGTGAGGGGTGATTCAAGTAGACAGGGGTTGGAGAGACAGGGCTCAAACAGAACGTCAAGAGGAAGAAGGGCACAGGAATGAAAGCGCTACACCCAAATAACTAATGAATTATAAATCAGATAATCCTGAGATGGTCAACATTGTATATTCAAAAATTGTTTTAAGATCATGAATCCCACCCTCACCCCCCCAAGAGCTCCCAATTCTTGTACCTAATTATAGAAGAAGTAAAGACAAACAACCAAAACTGTATGTTGGGCTCAGAAAACAACACCCCAAAATAAAGGCCTCAAAAGTGAAAGTTTTTCTCTGACCTGAAATGATCTGACCTACTTTGTATGACTATAGGTCATAAGACCCCCATTCTTGGGAAGGTCCTGCCACACCCAGAGAGAAGAAAGGCAAGCTCAGATAGGCATTAGTGGGTTTCCCCACTCAGTCTGTTAGCATCAGATTATACCTTTTTTGTCCAATCATATTTCTGCACAGTTGTCCATATTTTGTTGAACCTATACATAAAAACAGAATCCTGTGTTTTGAGGCTTTCATTCTAAATACTTCCGTTTATACACATTAAATACATTTGTATGTCTTTCCCGTATTTGTCTGCCCTTTGTGAATCGATTTTTCAGTGAACCTTCAGAGGGTTAAGGGGACTCTTCCCTTTACCCCTAAATTCAGTAGAAAAACAATGCAAACCTTACCTTTGTTCCATTTTGGGTGAGGAAGGAGCCAAACAGCACAAGAGCAGCTCCCTAGAGAAATTTCAAATGGAAGGAGAGTTAAGTCTTCTTTTCAATGATGTTTAGAAATTCTAGAATGGCTGCAGCTTGAACAATTCAATTTGCTTGGTAACAAATTGATTTTGTTGTAGCCAGAAAACTTTTTCAAAAGCAATTAGGAGAGCACAGTAAGCAAGAGCCTGGCAGGCGAGTCAGAATTCTGGAGATATTGAACTCTGAGGCAGCTGAGATGAATGTCAGTCGTCATCTTATATCTGCCAAGCTTTCTCCCTCCCTCCCAGCTCCACCCACAGAGCCCAGAGAGTGGACAGTGCACTTTGGATAAACTCTGAACCCCCATCCCCCAGCACCAGAGTACGAGGTGTGTGTGTGTGTGTGTGAGTGAGAGAGAGAGAGAGAGAGAGAGAGAGAGAGAGAGAGAGAGAGAGTTGTTCCAGACACATGAATGTGGGGTAAGAGGGAAAAACATAAAGGAGAACTTAATATATCACCCCCTAACTTTGTGCCCTTTTCTAAAAGTGAATCAGCCTGTTACAAACACACACTTTGGTTTTCTTCATAATCCAATAATAATAATTGCTTTATTATATATATAAAGGACCTCTGTGGAATAGAGAGGGTGTACAGTTCAGTTACAGCCCCAGTTCTCTCCTGCCCCCTTCACTCCTCTGACTGTACTTCTGTCCTCCCAGCACTGTGGGTTTAGACCAGCAGCCGCTTAGAGTCCAAGTCTGAATCTCTTGAGAAGACTACAATCTTCTTGAGTTTATTTTTCCCTGTTACCAATATCCCTTCCCTTCCCTGGTCATTTTGTAAATTCTTGCAACAGGTTGCCTATGGTTCTTTGCACAAATACAAAGGGATGAAGAACTGGATGGCATTTTGTCGGTCCTTCTATTTTCAAACCCTCACCTTAAGCCCTTCCTCCTTCAGTGAAAGCAATCACTCCATTTCTCAGTGAGTTCTCTTTCTCCTGAATCCCTAGAGAATGCTGTGCCTCGAAATTTACACTTATAATCAAGGCAATTACATTAAGTTCTCTAAATATTTTATAGGTATTAGTCTTGTCTCTCTAGATTGTAAGTTTCTGGAGCACTGAGAATGTGACTTTGGACTTGCATTGACCAGAATTCTTAAAATGGTGTGTAGAAAACAATTTGATAGTAAGAAAAGAGTAGAAACCACTTCTATTCTAGTTAGAGAAATGTCTGTTAGTAGGACGAAAGAAGAAAGGACTTCTCTGTAAGGCAATTCTTCTTGATAATACCTTTCCCCAAAAGTATTCTTTTACTCTCCAAATAAAGATCTCTCTAATTCCTCCTTCCCTAGTTCTAGAAAATACCACGTGATATTTTTTAATTAAAGTACATCTTATACAGAGAAAGGTACACTAATCTTGAATCGCTCTGTAATTTTTCTGTAAGTATATCCATGTAACTATCTTCCACATCAAGATATGGACCATCTCTAGGGCTTTAGCAAATTCTCTAGCCAGTCAATATTCACTAAATGATTACCATTCCTCTAATCTCTAGCATTCTAGGTTGGTTATGCCTATGCCTACTCTTGAATTTTATATAAATGGAAACTAGCAGTCACATACTCTTTTGTGCAAGGCCTTTTTTCTCCCAACATATGACTGTGGGGTTTATCAGTAATTTGTTCCTTTTTGTTTTTATATAGTATTCCATGTTGTAAGCATACTACATTTTATTTACCTATTCCACTATTGTTAAATATTTAGGTTGTTCCTTGCTGCTGGCTATTATGATTGAATATACCATGAAGGTTCTTGTATGTAACTTTTGGCAGATGTAAGCACTCATTCATGTTGGGAATACACCCAGAGGTGGAATTTCTGGGTCAATGGTACATGTACACTAATTTTTTTTTTGAGTCTCATACTCTACTGCCCTGGGTATAGTGCCATGGTATCAGCTTAGCCCACAGCAACCTCAGACTCATTGGCTCACTACCCTCTTACCTCAGGCTCCCAAATAGCTGGAACTACAGCATCCTGCCACAATGCCCGGTTGCTTCTTCTATTTTTAGTGGAGACAGAGTCAATCTCTTGCTCGGGCTGGTCTTAAACTCCCAAGATCAAGCAATCCACCTGCCTCAGCTTCCCAGAGTGCTAGGATTACAGGCCTGAGCCACCGCACCTGGCCATACATTTAGCTCTGTTAAGTTCTATCAACCAATTTTCCAAAGCAGTTGTACAAATTTATATTCCCATCAGCAAATGTAAAGACTTCCTATTACAATATCATAGGGTTTTGCACTAGGCATTTTTGCAGCGTTCTTTAGCTTGCAATCAGTTAACTGGACACCAGCTGTTGTATACTACAACACCAAGAATTTTTGTGACTAGTTTATCAGCCCTAATGCAAACATATGGAAAAGCACAAGTGAACTGGTACCCAAAGGTATGGTAAGAGAACTAAATGCATCACAAGAAGGGAATCCAAATCAGGTAAACTAGGAACTGACAGTAATGAGCCTGTTATTTACTCTTGGCTAAGGAAGATGTTAAGTATCTGAGAAAGAAGCAATAGTTAATTCACATTGGAAGAGCAGTTTCTAGAGATCATTTTTTTGTTGGAGGTTGCATATTTATTACAAATTTAATAAATTCTGCATATTCCTTACTTAGCAAAAGGAAGCAGGAAACCACTAGAAGCAACTGAACTCTGACATACACAAGTACTGAGGGAACCCACATCATCTGCCAATTCTGATGAATATAGGCCTCTGTTTAGAAATGAGAGCCCCCTATTTTCTCTTATAGGAGAATCATTAGTCATATGAAGAAAGTTAACTACCAGAAATAACAACACGCCTAACAACCAGAACAAAGCTCTCTCTCTTTGTCCAAGATGGATTTAGCAAAGGAAACAAGGAAGAATTTTCAAAAGAAATTTTAATTAGTTGTATTAAGGTCTAAAGATTGTCATCTTAATAGCAGGAATCTGAATTACTTTAAGTCAGAAAACAAATGCGGCAACACCTTTTCTTTGTTTTTTTTTTTTTTTTTTTTGTTTGTTTGTTTGTTTAGACAGTCTTGCTCTGCTGCCCTAGCTAGAGTGCAATGGCATCATCATGGCTCACCGGCAACCTCAAACTCCTCAGCTCCAAAAGCAGAATTCCAAAGGGGAGGAGGGAGCGGAGGAGCAGGGAGGAAGAGGAGGAAGAGGAGGGAGAAGAAGGAGAATGAGAGGGAGAGGGCGAGGAGAAATGATCAAAGAAGCAATAAGAGAAGATTTTCATCAGCTAAAGAAAATCTGGATTTTATTTTTCAAGGACCTAAAGATTGTGGGGCAGAAATACCAGAAAAAGCCATACTCTGATGAAACCTATAAATAACAACAAGAAGAATCCTACAATAAATCCTACAAGCTTCCAGACCACTTCTCTACCCCCCTCACTTGTCCCCCCACAAAAGATACCTCCCCCAAATCAGGCACTCACCAAAGGCAAAGAAACCCATTGACCTCGCCCTTTCACTTGCAAACTAAATTGCCAGGAAACCACAAGAGAGTGGATGTTTACAGAATATTAAGGAAGAATTCTATAGCCAAAGGATAACTGAAGCATGACTATAAAATAAAGGCCTAATCAAACTTGCAAAGACTTTGAACACACCCTTTTCCACCTATGCCCTTAGAAACCGGTTGCACATATCCTGATCCTCTCAGCCTCAAGATCTTTTGGTTTTCTTCCTGTAACAGAAAGCTCCATCTCCTGAAAAGGCCCTCCAACCTTCTCTGGAGGAAGGTTGCACACACTGTCTCCCACACAGCACACTCCTCTCTAGGTCTCTAAATAGGTCTCTAAATACTGCTCCGATAAAAACCCTGGGGTGGGGGGAGGGTGGCAGGAAACTCCCTGAGATGATGAAAAGAAAGCAGGAAACCACCAACTGAAAGCAACTGAACTCTATCTTTTTTGTCTTTTAGAATATGAAAGTATACGTTCATTTTATATTAGAGAAGGAAAGAGAGTGGGAGGAAGAGATAAGAAAGAGAAGAGAGCAGAGAGAGCAGGGAGTGAGATAAGGTGATGCCGGAATTTCAGGTTCTTGGTCTCGGGACTCGAAGAAGGAATCCACTGACCACAGGAGGAGTGGTAAGTCAGGATTTATTTACAGGGAACAAAAATTACAACTACAAGAAAAACTAAACCTCCAGGCAGAGAGGACCTAGGAGGAGAACAAGCTCTCCTGTTCCCTCTCTGAGGTCCAGCTGAGGTCTGCGTTTGAGCTCGCTGTTCAGGGATTTATATAGTGCAGGGAGCGGGGGTTGTTTTGCCGGAAGTTCTTAGGGCCTGCGATTTCATCAGTTACAGCCAGCTGTCCAATGAAGACCCAGGCCCTGGAAACTGACATGACATTTGCCAGTCAGATGTGCGCGATGAAGAGACAGCAAGGTGCCATCCATGAAATGTACTAGCCAGAAGAGCACGGGAAGGAGACAGCAAGGCGCCAGTGTCTCCCTCGCAGGTGTCCAGCCCTTCCAGCAAGCTGGTTCCAACATCCGCCACAGCATCAGCACCGCCAAGGTCAAGGCGGCAGGTTGTAGGGTCGCCTTGTCCTGCATCAAAGGGAAGCTGGTGGCTGGTGGCTCGTGGTGCTGGATGGGGCTTGGGGTGGAGACAACGGCCTGGCAGCCCAAGCAAAGGAAGGAGGAATGCCAGGCACAGCTATTTCCCCTTTTTTCTCACTGGCCAAGTTTCGTAGCCTTACTCCTTCTGTCCACTTGCTAACTTTGTTCCTCGCTGTGGGACAATCTAGCTTCTCACCAATCCAATCTCAATCCCAAAGGGTGTTTATCAGCCCTTACCTTTCTGCCATTCCTCCTCACCCTCAGAACTTCGGCAACCTCCTTGAAACTCATCAGAAATCTGAGGCGTATTTTCTTTTTTGTCTCCAGAGCTCTTTTTTCACATCATTTTGTTCCTTTCTCCTCTTCCCCCTGACCTTGGCTGTTGCTGTTTCTCAGGCTTTCTTGATTTACTGTCTTCTCTTATTACAGAGATATGTCTGCTTTTCTCATTTGTTTTCAGAGATCAAGTAAAAGGAGGGCTTTGCTGGAAACATCCAGGTATATCTCAAAAAAACCAACATAGAACTTCAGCCCATCTGGCCTCATATACAGCTAGAATTGCTTCCTGTCCTCTCAGCATTAGGGAAAAACACACATCCTCCCCTCAGCCTGTGATCCCATGGTGCGTGGGAGGCGGAGGAAGAACTGAGTGGGCAGATGGGATTCAGAGTCAAGTGCAAGATGGGGCGGGGTCAACGCTGAGCTGAAGGGCATCTTGGGAGCAACCAGGGAAGCAGGCATGGAGTTCTTTTTAGGCTGCTGTTGGACTCAGAATCTCCTCTGCAAGCCCAAATATATTTCTGCAGACACATTGGAACATGCAAGTCCCCCAAAAGAAATCCAGTATGGGAGGTAGAGGACCCCACCATAAGCTTCTGTCCTAAATCACATTCTCTAATCTGGATTTTATCAAAGAAGGCCACACTGAGATTTATGAGGAATGTACTGATTACTAAAAGTTATTATTTCCATGCATTTGTAAGTGGGTCACTATGTGTGTGCTTGCCATATTTGCAAGAACCTAGAGCACTTTCTCCCTAAATAGCATTTGTTGGGAGGACTAACACAGCCACACACGAACCCTTTCCCCCTCTTCGTCCTTCTCCTCTCCTCCTAAAACAAAGACAGAAAGGATCTGGTTAGCCTCACCCTCTGAAGTTGGCCCCAAAGACCTTCACTTTCAGGCAAGCTGTGGAATTTGCCCACCCACTACTGCCCCATGTAAAAGGAGTCTCTAACTGAACTGCCCCTGTACTAGGATGCATATGCCACCTTTGCACTGCCCGAGTGAGTCATCCTCCACTTTCAATATCTGGCCTGAACATCTTCTATGCACAGCCATTTACGCCTTTCAGCATTATTGAAACTTGAATTTGTTCTAGGATTATGTTCAATTATGAGCTCTGAAAGGCAAGCACTGTTAGGTAATTGCCCCAGAAAAGCCCCTTCCTGCTTTCAACAGACCAAGACTAGCTGTCTCACTCTTAAAAGTTACAGCTCCACTGGCAGGGTGGCACCTGTGGCTCAAGGGAGTAGGGCACTGACCCCATATGCCGGAGGTGGCCAGTTCAAACCCCTGGCCAAAAACCTTAAGAAAAAAAAAAGTTATAGCTCCTTTCCAATAACAGGGAGTTGCCTACTAAACATCTCCTTACCTTCCAGTCGCAAAATTTGCCTCATCTCCCTATCCCAATTACCCACTGAAAATTTCAAACGTATGGCCTGCCCCTAATGGCTCTTCCTGCCAGAGCAGTAACTCCTTATTGGCTATTCTACCATCCCGGCACCATTCTAAGACTTCCCTTAACCCAACCTATACAAGGGTGCACTTTTTTTTGGCTCGCTCGCGCTCGCACGCTGTCTCTCTCTCTCTCTCTCCCTCTCTCCTCTTTCTCTCTCTCTCTGTCCCCCCTTCTCTCTTTCTCCCCCCCTCCATCTTTCTCTCTTTCTCTCTCTCTTTCTTCTCCTCCTTGGTGCTGCTCTGGAGCATCCCTCACCAATAAAGACCTTTTGTACAAGCGTTGGTGGTCTGTGAAATCTCTGCTGGTCGAGTGCCACCTTTTCAAGCACTCTACTACCTTTTTTTTATTGCATGTATCTGACAAGGAGCCTAGACCAAATGTTTAATAAATATTGGTCAACAAATTCTTAGCAAATTCCTTTCTTTGCAGTATAAATTAGTTTTCGTCTATAACACCTTTTGGTCCTGCTTTCATTTTTTTTCCTTTCCTACAAACACTGGAAGGCCATTTCTATCCTATTTTTTTTTTCTGGAAAAATCTCTCACAAGTATCAAACAGTTCTTAAGTATTTTGAAATTTCAGAAAAACAATTAAGTATGGAATAATTTTTGACAACCAACATTAATGGTGTCCTTTGCCAATGGGGAAGACAAATTCTAATGTAACAAAACTACTTCACTGAGTTACTTAATTTTCATATTTATATGGCATTTAACAGCAACTAGATGGGAAGAGGTTAGAGGTCATGCTATCTCTTTGTTTATTATTCTGTTCACCGCCTGTGCAGACGAACTGCATCAGGTCTGACAAAAAGTGGACTCCAATGAGTGAGCAGTGTTCCTATTCTTGCCTTATGCTGCTGTGGGTTCAATCTTCCTTTTCTGGACCAAGGAGAAAGCAAAGAAGGAGGGAATTTGTTTGTAGTAGTTCTTGACTTGCATGATATAGGTTTCTTTTTATTACAACTGTGACTAAATTCAGCCCTGGCCTTCCTATCAGTCATAAACTGCCGAAGTCACTAGCCTAACAACTGGTCAGACAACTCCACCATTCCATGGCTCTCAATCATTTTTAAAATCTGTTTAAGAAGACCAACCTCAAGTTGGTGTCCTACTCCCTAAGTATGCAAGGCATTTAGTGTATAGCCTTAAAGGAACATACAGCTGGAAAATGTCAACAAATGTCAGCTAAATGTGACAAGTGACCAATTCTCCCCTCTTCTAGGCACCCTCCTCCAGGTCACAGTTCCAGGAACCTTAAACTACTGTCTTTCTCTCCTAGTTCTTCAATCTCTCTCCTCTACTTGCTCCTTCCTTTAACATTTGAATATGCACAGGTCTCCTCCATTTTAACTCACTCTTTCTCTCCAGTATTGATGACTTTCTTAGCCAACCAAACTTCTGGGAAGAGTTGTATTCTTCCTCTTTTTCTCTCTCCTTCTCTCTCTCCTTTACATTCACTTTCCAAGCCACTCAGTGTGGATTTTACCCTCATCATTCCATCAAAAATATTCTCCCTCAAGTCAACAATATCTTCCGCATCACAATACTTCAACAATATAATTTGTTTCAGTAAATCCCTTCCCAGACATCTCAGCTCTGTTTGGTACCGATGCTTGCCAACGCTTGCCAGGTGCCAATGCTTTGCTGTTTAAAAGAATCTATCCTTTGGGGCTTTATGGAACCATTCTTCACACATTATCCTCCCTTGTCTCCCAAATTCTAAAAAACACCAAATTCCTTCCCCTTGAAATGGCCACACTGCCCTAGTCCAAGGCCTCATCACATTAGATCCACAGCAGGAATGTTCCATCAGGCCCTTATGCCTGTTCTCTTGCCAACCCCTCCTGCAAACCACTTGCCACATTATAGCCAAATGAGCTGTTAAAAATGTCAGATTTGACCATGTCTCTTTCCTTTTTAAACTCTTAATGGTTTTCAGCTTCCATGAAGATAAGTCCTAAGTCCTTAGTGTGGCCTGTAATGTGGATCCTGATCTGACTTCTGCATACTCCTCCAGCCCTGCCCCATCACTCCCACCTCCCATTCCCTCTCTACATTGTGGCCAACATGACTGCCTTCCAAGTTTTCTAATATTCCATGTAGTTTCTCATTTCAGCTGTTGCCTCTGCTTGAAATGTTCTCCTTCCCCATTTGTGGCTGGCTAACTCCTACAGACTACACAGATTTCAAATTAAATGCCACTTCCTCTAGAAATTTCTGATTCTCAAGAATTTGGTTAAATCCCAGTATGATCCTACAATTTGTAGAATTCTGCTTTTCTCCTTCACCCTCAGCACACCTATCCTTACTTATTCAATGTCAGTACAACAAATGTGTTAAGAACAGCTAAGAGGGGGCGGTGCCTGTAGCTCAAAGGAGTAGGACGCTGGCCCCATATGTCAGAGGTGGCAGATTCAAACACAGCCCTGGCCAAAAACTGCTAAAAAAAAAAAAAAAAAAAAAAGAACAGCTAAGAGGGGCTCGGTGCCTGTTGCTCAGTGGCTAGGGAGCTAGCCACATGCACGGGGACTGGCGGATTCCAACCTGCCCTGCCAAACAACAATGACAACTACAAAAAAAAAAAAAAAAATAGCCAGGCACTGTGACAGGTGCCTGTAGTCCCAGCTACTTGGGAGGCTGAGGCAAGAAAATCAGTTAAGCCCAAGAGTTTGGGGTTGCTGTGAACTGTGACACCACGGCACTCCACTGAGGGCCACATAGTAAGACTCTGTATCAAAAAAAGAAAAAAAAAAAAAGAACAGCTAAGAGGAACAGCTAAACCAATCTGTAACAGGGAAAAAAAAACCAAGCATTTTCCAAATATGTAATACTCTAATTTCTAGAGGAAATTTAGGTAAAGTCAGGGGAAGTGAGTATAGAAAGAGATGAATGCTTGTAAAGGACATGTGAATTTACAGAACAGCCAAGAAGAGCGGAAAAGGCTTAAAAGAACAACGGTCATTCTGAAGTGTTACAAAATACAGCAGGGACTAGGGTGTGAAGACATCAATAACTTTGGTCAACAATACAGTTCAAACTCAGAGGGAACATTTGTTACATTAGAAGAATTTATGCTGCATAAATTTAGCTAAGTAAAGGAAAGATAGAAACAATAACTTCTAGGATTTATTTGGAATTAGCTCATCCCCATAAATCAAGACAGCCTGAGCCTAAAAGAATCAAGACTTTATATACATGAAGATTCATACATGAGGACCTTAAACAAGGAAGAAATTGGGAACATTTTTTTAAATTGTAGATGTCTAGAGCTGCAAGGAACCTTATATTATTCAGTCCAACCTTGGCACAGCTTTCAGCACACCCATCCGCAATATTGTACAATATAGGAAACTGAGACCCTAAGAGGTTTAGTCACTTTCCTAAAGTTACTTGTCCAACTAGTGGCAAATCTGGTAATAGAAACCAGCTCTCTACTTCAGTGAATCTTAATTCTTTGTGATCCTTGATTCCACAAACTGCACTGAAAATGCTCTAATCTGTGCCTGAAGGTTTTCTGGACACCCTTACCTTTCTCTAATTGCTGATCTTCATTCATTAAATAGAATACCCTGCATTAAGAGAATTTTTTGGGTGCTGGAAACCCCAACGACACCTCCCCTTCACCTCTCACACTGCTGAGAGGCTTAGGAGTTGATAATAGCAATAACTGGAGAACTGTAACTAGTTGAAATCATATTTTGTTCTGCGACATTGTGTAACATTGCCCCCATCTATCCTTTAGGAATTCTGGGTAAATCAGTCTCCTCGCTGTCAAAGAATGCTTAAAGAACTTCTTGTGTCATAAAAAGGTATTAAAGATGACCCAGAAATTCCACTTCTAGGTGTATATCCAAAGGAATTGAAAGCAAGGACTAAAACAGATACTTGTACACCAATGTATCAGCTGTACATTGAGCTATGTACTGCAGTGCCCAGCAGTATTAGTCACAACAGCCAAACCGTGGCAACAACTCAATGTCCATCAACAGACGAATGGATAAACAAAATGTATACACACAATGGAGTATTCTTCAGCCATAAAAGGGGAGAAAATTTGAAAACATTATGCTAAGCAAGCAAAATAAGCCAGACAAGAAAGAAACATATAAAACCTAACTTAAATGATGTACTTAGAATAGGCAAATTCATAGAGCAGAAGTGGGAAAGGTTACCAAGGGCTGGAGGGAGAAGGAATGAAGGAGTTATGTACATATTATGTTACTGTGTACATAGTTTCTGTTTGGGTTGTTTAAAAAAGTAAAGTAAAGTAGAGTAAAGAATAGGCCTGAAGAATCCTTGAGCAGACAAAACCATTTATGCCTTGCTTAACTTGCAACCTGAACCTTAACTTGAGCTATTTTTTTTATAAATGTCTATATTAAAGGAAAACTGAACTAAGTCAGCCACGGTCTCATGCTGTAATCCTAGCACTCTGTGAGTCAAGGCAGGCTTATTGCCTGAGCTTAGGAGTTTGAGAGCAGCCTGAGCAAGAATGAGACTCCTATCTCTACTAAGAATAGAAAAACAAGCTGGGCATTGTGGTGGGTGCCTGTAGTCCCAGCTATTTGGGAGGCTGAGAGGATTGCTTGAGGCCTCCATTTTGAGGTTGCTGTGAGCTAAGATGCCACTGCACTCTACCCAGGGCAATAAAGCCAGACTCTGTCTCAGAAAATAAAAAGACGGAAAAAGGAAAACAGAATTTAAGCTTAACCAATCAAAAGTAGCCAACAAACTTATATAACTAGGGATTTTCTAGCAGAGCAGACCACATAAGGCAACTGTATAATGATAGTCAAATATTCTCTTTGTTTCTCATCTCTCTGTTCATGCTATAAAAGCCTCTCCTTTCTGCTCCTCAGCTGCTTGTTTGGACCTATCTGACTCATTCGCTGTTTGCTCTGATAAACTCTTTAAAATTATATTGTGTCCCTGTTTAGTTTTAATAGGTTTGATGAAGAATTTCCAGAAACAGTGGTGATGGTTATAAACCTTACATATGTACTTAATGCCACTGATTGTATACTAAGAATGGTTAAGTTGGCAAATTTTATGTTGTATATATTTATTTTATCACAATAAAAAAATTACTCAACAGGCTTGGTGCCTGGAGCTCAGCGGCTAGAGCACCAGCCACATATACCGGGGCTGGTGTGTTTGAACCCAGCCTTGGCCTGCCAAACAACCATGACAACTACAACCAAAAAAAAAAAAATAGTGGGGCATTGTGGCTGGTGCCTATAGTCCCAGCTACTTGGGAGGCTGAGGCAAGAGAATTGCTCAAGCCCAAGAGTTTGAGGTTCCTATGAGCTGTGACACCACGGCTACCAAGGGCAACAATAGAGAGACTCTATCTCAAAAAAATAAAATAAAATAAAGTTACTCAACAACTTCAAGTTCCAGCCAAGATGGAAAGTCTCATTCCCCCCAGATCTTTCCACTTATAACTAAAGAGCATAACAGAACAAATACATTGAAATTGGATGTCTGTCATGAAAAGACAGAAATGGGCAGCAGGGATAAAAGTAAAAACATGATCCAACAATATTCTATCTAGAAGAAATTCACTTCAAGTACAGAGACACAGGTGGCTTGAAAGCAAAAGAATGGGAAAAAGATATGCTGTGAAGCCATTAATCAAAAAAGAGAAGGACTCGGTGTGTTAATATCAATGCAATTAGTAATCCTTAACTTTGAACCACACTTAAAAAATCTAACTTGTAGAGTGGCGCCTGTGGCTCATTGAGTAGGGCACCAGCCCTATATACCAAAGGTGGCAGGTTCAAACCTGGCCTCGGCCAAACTGCAAAACAGAAAAATAGCCGGGCGTTGTGGCAGGCGCCTGTAGTCCTAGCTACTTGGGAAGCTGAGGCAAGAGAATTGCCCAAGCCCAGGAGCTGGAGGTTGCTGTGAGCTGTGTGACACCATGCACTCTAGTGAGGGCAATAAAGTGAGACTCTGTCTGTACAAAAAACAAAAAATCTAAGTTGTAGATAGAAAGAACTAAATACTTAAGGCCAAGAGAATTTCTACTACCATTTTCCAAACAAGCAAATATCAGTAAAGCACATTACCTTATCTAGTTTTCTTCTTAATAAAATACTACCATCCTCTTCCTGTGAAAAGACTGAGATACTCTTGCATGATACATTTGTTACATTTTCTTCCTCCGTTGTGACACTGGGATCCTATGATGTCAAAAGTTGCAGTGCAGGGTGGTCCCTGTGGCTCAGTGAGAAGGGTGCTGGCCCTATATACCAAGGGTGGCAAGTTCAAACCCAGCCCCGGCCAAACTACAACAAAAAAATAAATAAACTTAAAAGAAAAAAAAAAGTTGCTGTGCAAAGTTCCGGAAAGCTCTCCTGATGGCTGCAGTCAATTTAGAATTCATTCTAACACACAGTGACTTTCAGGAAAATAAAGATACAGACTCAGCTGTTGTCTATGGAATGAGGGAAGTAGGGAGCCGTGGTGCAAAGAATTTTGTTTAAGTTGCAAATTTGCAGCCCCATAAACCAGCAATTTGAGGTTAGCTCTTATATTTCCTCTTCTTCTGTTTTAAGTTCAGGGGCAAGGATATCACTGATTTGATGCAGAAGCCTGCATCTCAATAAGAGAAATATTTGTCAGGCCTGGAAACTTCCTCATTTATGCTATGAAACTTGTTCCATTTCTGGTTTTTAAACCCCTTTTGCCCTTAATTTCTTACAGAAACATAGATTGTTATATAAAGATTTTTAAGTTTACAAATATTGTGTGAGTATGACTATAACTTCCAGAATTAGAAATGAAATGTCAAATGGTGAGACAAGGAAAAAAAATCTCCAATGTATGCAGCCTTCCAGAGATAAATTTAATGAAGAATATATCATATTGACAAATACTTGAAGAGTGGCCTGTGCAAGAAACATGGACATCTTACTCCCATGCTGAAGCTTTGTGTCCAGATCCTGCATCTGGAGGTCACAACCCACCATGCAGTAAAGACATTTCCAGCCATGTTTCTTCCAGGTGAGCTTTCTAACTACCAAAAGTGCATTTAAAAGAATATGCTAACTTTCTGTGTGGTCAGATTTAGGGTAAGTAATTTTGGAAGACTATGAGAGAAAATAATTTTTCCTAGGATATTCACTTCCTACCAAAAAAAAATGTGACTAAGACTAATCTAGAATGAGACTCTAGATTAGAGGGATAATTGTGCTATCTCCCTATCATCCTATGATGTTCCAGTCTCATATCACATTTTTCTGCTGATAAATATTTGACCAATATCTTCCACATTGGAAATTTTTTAAAATTGTGTTTAAGGGGTGGGGAGCAGAGCAAGATGGCCGACTGAAAGCAGCTTCCAAAGAGGCTTCTGTCCAAAAGGAAAAATAATCTCCAGAAACTGCGCAATTAAGCTGAAGACTGGGAGCCCAGCCAAGAGAGAGAGAAGTGATAACTGCAGGTCACCTCTGCTGAGGCAAGCTGCGACTCCAAGAAAGCAAGCTTCAGGTACAAAATTCATCTGAAAGGAAAAGTGTCTGTCCCCTCCCCCAAGAAAGCTGTGGGTTTTTTGCTTTTCTGTTTCCTTTCTTTTTTCTCTTCTTTTGCTCCTGTGGGTTTTCTACAGACAAGTGGTGAACTGTGGACCTCTGGTCTCACCCCATGGAAGAGTGCTGTGGGAAGTGGGGTCTGCTTCTCCCAGAGCAACCCTGATGTAACTCTGAACACTCTCTTGCTAGGCAGAAAAACTAAAGTTTTCCCCACCATTCTGAACTTACAGTACATCCTTCCCCCCTTACCTGATGAACTAGAAGCCTATCCCCCACTGAGACTGAGGAAGGAGGTTCCTGAGCAGTGCCCCCCACCCCACCTGCCAGAATAAGTGCCCCACCAGCAAAAGGCTCCCGGGGGGCCACAGTGAGCCTCCCTCCCTCCAGCTAGGGAATCTGCCGGCGACCACGCGGCCCCGTGCCCAAAGCCCACCTGGCCCCCGCAGGTCCGCCTCTGGCCAGGGACTCCCTGAGCAACCCATGGGCCTGCACCTGGCACCCACAAGGCCTCTGCAGGCCCAAGCCCGGCCAGGAACTACCCCAGCAACCGTGCAGCCCTGCGCCCCAAACCTGCTGGGCCTTTACAGGTCCACCTTCTGCCACGGACTCCACCAGTGACCACCAGGCCTCTGCAGTCCTGCCCCCAGACAGGAACTCCCCTGGTGACTGCGGAGCTCTGGCCGGGCCTCTGCAGGTCCACCCTCGGCCAGGGACTCCCCTGGTGACTGCGCGGGCCTATGCCTGGCACCCACAGGGCCTCCACAGGTCCACCCCCAGCCAGGAATTCCCCCAGCAACCTGGCAACCCTGCGCCCCATGCTTGCCAGGCCACTGCAGCTTCACCTTCTGCCAGGGACTCCACCCGCAACTGCCAGGCCTCCACAGGTCTACCCTACCCCCAGCCAGGGACTCCACCCGTGACTGTGCAGCTCCACACCCCACACCTGCCTGACCTCAGCATGCCTGCCTCCGGCCAGATAATCCAGGAGCCACGCAACCTGCGTCCTCCCTCCCGCATCCTCCCTGCCTCTGCACTGGCTCCACTCATCTGGCCAGGGACTCCAGAAGCCGTGGGACCAGGGTCCACCCTCTGGAGCCCTCCCTGCCTCTGCATGGAGCCCTCCACCCAGCCAGAGACTGCTGGAGCCGTGGACTCTCTTTGCCAAAGTCACCAGGCACCTGGCATTCCCAGAACCACGTGCACCATCCCCCGCCCTGCTGCTGGATCAGGGGTGCCACACTCTGGAGCTGCTCCCGCAGCCAGAACTCCTTGGCTGGAGCAGTCCCGGAGGAGCTACACAGGGTCACTCCCTACAAAGTTCCAGCAACAATGGAGTGATCCTGCCAGGGTCTAATCTTGGAGAGACACCTTCCCAACTCTGAGGACGGCCAGAGGCAATGGTGAAAAACAATCATGGGGCAGAATCAATGGAAAAACTCTGACAATATGAATAATCAGAGCAGATCAACTTCTCCAAGAAACGACAAGGCAGACACAGCACAAGATCCCTTGCATAGGCAAATGGCTAAGATGTCAAAAATCAAACTCAGAATCTGGATAACAAATAAGATCAGTGGAATGGAGGAAAAGATGGAATTAGAATTTCAAGCAGTAATCCAAAAGATGACCCAAAAGATGTCTCAAGAATTCAACGAATTCAAAGACAAAATGACCAAAGATTTTGACACATTGAGACAAGAAGTTTCAGCCCTCACAGATCTGAGAAATACAGTAGAATCCCTCAGTAACAGAATGGAGCAAGTAGAAGAAAGGATTTCTGACATGGAAGACAAAACTTTCAAATGCTCCCAAACTTCCAAAGAAGAAGAGAAATGGAAGGCAAAAACAGATCAGTCTCTCAGACAGCTATGGGATAACTTGAAGAAAACCAATATTCGCCTTATAGGGATACCTGAAAATGATGAAGTGGCATCACAAGGCACAGTCTCTTCTTTATGAGATTATGAAAAAAAACTTTCCAGACACGCAAAGCGATTCTGAAATTCAGATAGCAGACAGTTTCAGAACCCTAGCATGACTCAACCCGAATAAGTCATCCCCTAGGCACATCACAATTAAGTTCACTAAAGTCAATATGAAGGAGAAAATTCTGAAAGCAGCCAGACGTAAGAAATCCATTACCTACAAAGGGAAGAATATTAGAATAACTGCAGATCTCTCTGATCAAACCTTTCAAGCTAGAAGAGAATGGTCATCAACTTTTAATCTCCTAAAACAAAAGAACTTTCAACCCAGGATCCTGTACCCAGCTAAACTCAGTTTCATTTATGATGGA
>CAUYRH010023443.1:0-13349 GCA_963574655.1 Perodicticus potto
TCTTTGAGCTCTGCTTCAAATCATTCATCTCTTATTTGATTTTGTTTTTGGATTTCCTTTTATTTTCCACTTTATCAGCAGTTTCCTTCATTGTTTCCATCATTTCCTTTGTTGTTTTTATCATCTATATTCTAAATTCCCTTTCTGTCATTTGTAACATTTCTTTATAGGTGGAATCCTCTGCATAGGTACTTCATGGTCCCTTGTGTGTGTGTGGGAGTTGCTCTGGACTGTTTTTTCATGTTGTCAAGATTTTTCTGCTGATTCTTCCTCATTAGTGTTTTCTTTTATCTGTTTCCTTGCCCTAATTTTCCTTTTGCTTCCTCTTGCTTTTTATGTTACTGTGCCTCTGGACTAGGGTTTCGATGAGTCCCAGTGTGCCAAAACTGGTCTCACTCTATGACCCTGAGGCCAAGGCTGTAAGGCATCTCAGTCCCCACCTGTAGGCTACTCAGTCAGTAGATTACTTGCTCCTGTCCAATCCTTGTTCTGCAACCTTGAGGGCGGAGCTTGCCAGAGCATTTAGTTCTCCTACAATGGCTCCATGTGGCCCATAGCTGAACACTTGGCTCAGCAGTAGCTAGCCAAGGAGCTCTAACTGGCTCAGCAGCTCAGTCTGGGGCCATACACAATGCTCAAAGTCCTCTGAACTCTTGCCCAAGTTCTCCCAAGGTAGTTCAACTGAGTGCCAAGTCCAAAAAACAAAACAAAACAAAACAAAATGGCTCACAGGCAAGGCCTTTCCAGTCTGCAATCTCACTGCTGCTGCACTTACGGCTGCTGGCAGGATCAGACCGAATGAATACATGAAACTACTTGCCAGTTCTCCACTGCTTTTGTCCTCCTTGTGGGGTCCAGAAGTCTCTCGCTGACTCCCTGTGTCCCCAAAGGGATGTTTCTGGGCAGATCCCACCAGCCAGAGATGCCTGGAGTCTTCTCTCCCCAGACTTACTGTGCCCAGTTGCAAGGAAATGGTTACTCCACCTTTTCATTTCTAATTGACTTTATTTGGGTCCTTTCTGTTCTGTTTTTGGCTAATCTAGCAAGAGTTCTGTCAATTTTTAAAAATCTTTTCAAAGAACCAACTTTTGTGGTTTTTCTTCCAATTCATTTAGTTCTACCCTGATCTTTGTTAATTTTTTCTTCTGCTTGCTTTGGGTTGTGTTGTTCTTCTTTTTGTAGCTCTTTGAAGAGTGATATTAGTTTGTTAAATAGTGAGCTTTCTATCTTTTTGAAAAGGCATTTAAAGCTATGAATTTTCCCCTAAGGAATGCTTTTGCTGTGTCCCATAGATTTTGATAGCTTGTTTCCCCTTTGTCATTCAGTTCAAAGAATGTTTCGATTTCCATCTTAATTTCATTCTTGACTCAATAATTGTTTAGCAGCAAGTTGTTTGATTTCTGTAATTTTGAGTATTTTTCTTGAGGTTATTTCTAGTTTTATTCTGCTGTGATCTGAGGAGGTGCATGGTATAATTTTGATTTTTTTGCATTTGTTGATACCTGTTTCGTGACCTAAGGTATGATCAGTGTTGATGGATGGCCTAGGTGCTGCTGAGAAGAATGTGTATTTTGCAGTTTTGGGGTAGAATGTTCTGTACATGTCTGTTAGGTGCAGTCATTTGGTTTAAGTCCATTGTTTCCTTATGTACTTTTTACTCTGATGATTTGTTAAGCTCTGACACTGGAGTGTTGAGGTTCCTGGTGCTATTTATTTCTTTGCTTAGCTCTAGTAAAATTTGCTTTATCTATCTTGGAGCTCCTGTGTTGGGTGCATATATATTTAGGATTAAGAAAGAAAGAGATGATTTCTTATTCTTCTGTTGGTTACTGTGACTGGATGTCTGAACCAGAAACTACAGTAGCCATCTTGCTAACTGACATGTTAAGGAGGCAGATTGGGAAAATGGAAAGAATATACACTCCTGATCTTGATGAAATCACTAAAGTCATCAATCCTGGAGCTTCCTTGCCTTGAGGATCTTTTTGTAATTATAATTGTAATAACACAATTTCCTTATTGTTTAAGCTACTTTATATTAGGTTCTCTGTTATTTGCTGCAGAGCTCACCTCTCCTGACAAATAGGCTCTCCCTACATTGTGCCAAGAGCTGCTCAAATTTGTTGTTGTAGTTGTTTTTAAATTAGCTTAGCAACCCTAGTGGAAAGGGAGTTCTTTTCTAAGTTTCAGTGATAGTCACAGGAAGGGTTCCTATTGGCCCAGGTTCGGTCACATGTCCACCTCTAAACCAGTGGCATAACCAGAAGGATAGAAGAATACACTGCTGAGCCAGGTCTGGAGCACATGGCCACTGCTGGAGCTGGGAGTGGGATTAGCTCTACCTGTACTATATGAACCATCAGTGGATAAGGGCCTATTCCTTGAGGGAAATTGCATGCTGATATCAAAAGAGGGAAACATAACTGGGCAGGCTAAAGCTACAGGATCTATCAAAGATCTTCCATTGGCTGACCTCAACTTGTCTCTTCATAAGGATTTCTTTGTTTTTCTTTTTTTCAGTTTTTGACCAGGGCCGGGCTTGAACCAGCCACCCCCAGTATAGGGGCTGGCACCCTACTCCTTGAACCACAGGTGCCGCCCGTCATAAGGATTTCTTATTACTCTTCTCCACAACCATTAATCCAGAACAAACTCTTCTACCCACAGTCAGCTCACTTCAGTAGATTCTTAAAGACCCCTGTCATGTGATCTGCCCTAGGTGACTCTGAATACTCACAGGGGAAGGCAACATATCCCTTGTCTTTAGGAAGCTTGTTGTCTCTTCACACCATCCCCTCCATGAAAGCCCTTCCCTCCTCCAAACATAGAAGCACCTCCTTGCTAGTTATTCAGCTCTACTCTAACCCCCCTCCTCTCCAGACTCTCCACTCATGAAGTCCTTCTTCGTGCCCTGTCTGAGCCAATCATTAATCAGTTGATGTTACAGATTAAATATTTGTGTTTTTCTAAAATTCATATGCTGAAGCTCCAATTCCTAATGTGATGATATTTGGAGAAGGGGCTTTGGGCAGGTAACTAGAGTTAGATGAGCCATGAGGGTGGGGCTCTTATGATGGGATTAACACCCTTGTAAGAAAAGACACTGGAGAGCTGGGTTCACTTTCTTTGCCCCACGGCTTTCCTCTGTGTGCACAAAGAAGATCATGTGAGCACACAGCAAAATGGTGATCACTTTCAAGCCGAGAGAAGAGGCCTCAGGATGAAACCCATCTTGCTGGCACCTTGGTCTTAGACTTCCCAGACTCCAGAACTACAAGAAATAGATTCCTACTGTTTAATCCACCCAGTCTGTTATTCTGATATGACAGCCTGAGCAGACTCTCAGTCTCATTTTATAGGCTTCACATTGGTCTTGTTTTATGGGAGTGTGTTGAGACTCCCCTGCCAACACTTGACTGAAAGTTCTCTTCATATAATTCCTTTTTTTTCCTTCACAGTGCTTGTCAGGGGAGCCACTATTAGGAGTCAAACAGTTGTCCAGAACATGGGGCTCACAGAGGGTAAGTGGTTGCCTGAGATCAGTCAGTCAGGAGCAGAGCTGGGATTTGAATCCATATTCTATTTGTCCCAGAAAACTGCTTATGCAGAAGCAATTCTGAAATCTTTTTTTTGTTTTTTGAGACAGAGCCTCAAGCTGTCACCCTGGATAGAGTGCTGTGGCATCACTGCTCACAGCAACCTCCAGCTCCTCCAGCTCCAGGCTCAAGCGAGTCTCCTGCCTCTGCCTCCCAAGTAGCTGGGACTACAGGCGTCCGCCACAACGCCTGGCCATTTTTTGGTTGCAACCGTCATTGTTGTTAGGCAGGCCCAGGCTAGATTCGAACCTGCGAGCTCAGGTATACGTGGCTGGCGCCTTAGCCTGTTGAGCCACAGGCGCCGAGCCTGAAATCTTTTCTTATGAAGACTTGTGTTATCCTTCTTAAGCTGTTTGTTTTATCCATTTATTATACAAAAAGAGGATCTGCAAAGTATTTTTTTGCTTGTATTTCGAAATACACATCTATACCAAAGAGTAGAATATATATGTGTAGTTGAAGAAAAATAAAGCAAACATCTCCACATCATGTTGAGAGAACATCACCAGTTCCTGTGGGTCCACTCCAATCACTTCCCCTTTTGTATGTTTGTTTTTCTTTCCACTTTGATGCTATATATCCCTAAATTATATATTATTTAGTCTGGAAAATTGAGTAGCAAGTACAAACCTAGCAGTACAGGGAAAAAACAATGTTATCATCCTCAGGTGAAGGCTCTGAGAATAAGACGGGGTGGGTAGTGGTCTAATTTCAGCTTCTTTGAGGGTTTGCCAGAGCCCCTTTGGAGGAGGTCAGTGGGCTAGGCCATGGCTATCCTGCAGGGCCCTAGTACAGACTAGGCCTGGGCATCTGGAAGGAAAGAAGTCAAGGGAGCTGCTCTGTGTTTTCTGCTTCTCAGCTCAACAAGCCCAGCCACTCACTCTCAGGGATCAGCCCAATTAGCACACTTCTCTGAGGTACATGAGGTTCCTTAGCTGATCTAGACTGAGTGTGGAAGGGAGAGGGAGAAAATTCATCATGGTCAACAAAAACCATGTTTGGAAAGAAGTTTGGGACAGATATATCAAGTCATGTTCAGGTAAAAAAAAATTATGATTGTGGAAGGATCTTGGTAATGAAATGTCCAACTTTTGAGACACTCAACCCTGATCTGGTTGGCTGTCCCTGTACAGTTGGTACACTACTGTTTCCTAGTACCTTCTTTACTGTTTGTCGAAGAGATCATCTTTTCATCGCCTCTGTTGGGTCTCTTGCTTCCTATATATACTATGATCAAAAAGGACAGCCAATGACAGTAATGGAGGACTGTTTAGACTGATGCTTCTGTTGAGATAAAATATGAACAACATATAAAAATAATATCTGACTCACCACTTGTTGGATTAGGACCCACCCTAATCCAGAATAATCTCATTTTAACTGGCTACATTTGAAAAGATGCTTTTCCCAAATAAGATCACATTTTGAGGTTCCGGGTAGGTATGAATTTTGGGGAGGCACTATCCATTAGGGACCTGGGACTGGAGGAATAAAATGTCAATAGCAATAGGGTGCCTCATAAATGCCTACCTAACCCAAGAAGGTAACTCAAGCCTGACATTTCCTAATCCCAAACCCATCAACAGAAGTTAGGCAGTTAAGTTAAATCTCCTCTGGATCAAATGGGAATCACACAAACAAAGTAGGTGATCCCAGAAGAGATACTAGGAGATGAATCTGAAGTCCTGGTGACAGTAAGCAGCCAGGAAAGCACCTTCTCTTCTTGAAAGGCCTGAGATTTTGTTCTTCCATTCAGAGGCAATGGGTGGCCAGGAGCAATTGCAAGGGGGATCCTGCCAGAACAGTGCCAAGGTCCAGAAACCATTTAATACTGTGAACCTGAGACTCCCTTGCATCACTCAGAGTTACCAGGCAACGCAGGCAAGGGGGATCTTAGCACAATAGGGCCCATCTGAAGCACTCTATAGGCAGAAGGAATCCTGTTGCAACATTGCCTGGCTCAGGAAGTACTCTTCATGTCCACAGGCCAGGGACGGGTGGCCCAGACTGGGGAAGCTCCTTCACCCTCTGCAGCAGCACAAGCAGGGACAAGCGGGAGCCCCAATAACACAAAATAACCCAAGCAAACCAAACAGCACCACACAGGCTCTGCAAATTAGATTGTCATTAGAAATACAGCCGATAAAAGCAGACCAGGACCTGCATGCTGAATCTACACATGATGACTGCATGGTAAAGTAAAAAAAAATTTTTTTTTTAGACAGAGCCTCAAGCTGGGACCCTGGATAGAGTGCCGTGGCATCACAGCTCACAGCAACCTCCAACTCCTGGGCTCAAGCGAGTCTCTTGCCTCTGCCTCCCAAGTAGCTGGGACTACAGGCAACCATCACAATGCCTGGCCATTTTTTTGGTTGCAGCCATAATTGTTTGGCGGGCCCAGGCTGGATTCGAACCCACCAACTCAGGTGTACGTGGCTGGCATCTTAGCCCGTCTCACAGGCGCCGAGCCAAGGTAAAGTAAAAATTTAAATAGAAACCAAAGTCTTCTATAATACCAACCAAAATGTCCAGGGTCGAGGCTGCTCCAAAATGGCTCTGTGGCTGGGCAGCATCTCTGTGGTGGTACAGAGCATTTCTATTCCAAGGATAATGAAGACAGCTGGCTCTGCTCCCTCTTGTCCACAAGGTGGGTCCCTGGAAAGATGCCCACACCACCCTGCAATCCAAGAGGGAGACCAGCAACCTCTACAAGATCCAGTTTCGCAGTGTGAAGCCCGAGTCTGGAGGCCTGCAACAGCCTGATGGAGGCTCTGCCGCCCAAGCTGCAGCTGGGTAAGAGAGGATGACCCTTGCTCGCTCATGGGTGACTGAACACGTGGTCTGGGGAGCAGGGTCAGGCAGTGCACCTGTGGTGGTTCTCGGGTGGGCTGAGTGAACAAGCTCAGAATCACGGAGCGCCTGGAGTTCCGAAAGCAGCGGAGCCAGTGCTGCTCTCTAGAGCAGGGGTCCTCAACCTGTGGGTTGCGACCCCTTTTTAACAATGAAAATACATTGCGGCATCAGGAAGGTTGAGAACCACTGCTCTTGAGAAACCAGTTGCTCCTTGAGTTCAGCTTTTGGAAAGAGCCGGAGCTGAGGGCAGACCCCAACATCTACGAACTGAGACATACAAGCTCAAGCCAGGAACATGATCAAACAGGGGAATAAGTGGCTCAGGCCACCCGGTACCGGCAGGACAACTCTACATCGTGCACCATCTCCAGGCCTATAAAGACCCGCAGTGTCAGGAGGAGGCTCAAAACGCTGCCTGGAGGAGGAGAGGCTGGGATGAAAACGTCTACTATACAGTCCGCCGGTAAGGCACATGGTCATGATCCCCTCGAAGATCTTGCCTCTCCAGTGGCGCTGCTGACACCTCCACTTCCCACTCTTCTCCCTCAGGGCAACCCTGGACAGCTCTCAGTCCTGCTGTCTTGGTTTTCTGGGCTCTTGGGAGGATGCAGGGACAGTGCTATGCTCAGACAAGGGAGAACTGAAGGATGACAAAGTTCTGAAGACATAGACCTCCGCCCCAACCTTTCCTGCCTTCCACACCTGCCTCCCTCTCCTGCTTGGAGTAGTTCTAATTTCCCTGAATGAAGAATAGCATTCTTTTAGGTTTTCTTAGTCTCCTCCTAAGATTCCTCATCTCTAGGCCACCAGGCTGCAATAATCACCATGGAAATCCTTAGATTAGCTTAGTTGCAACAAAAGGTAGCCTGTCCAGTGGTTAGAGGTGGGCTAGGAAGAGAGGGGTTCAGGCCAAACCCTTGGGAAGTCCCTGGTCTCCACTGGACCACCCATCTGATAGACAGTCCTGCTGAGGAAAAGCCTGGAACTGCTACAGAAACCCCTCAAATCTGCAAGGTCCAAGAGATCTTGACTCCTCTTTGAAGCCCCTCACCCCCTACACTGGTTCTGCAGGCCAGCTGCTCTCCAGAAACTGGGCCTGAAACCTAAGGTTGAAGAAGAAACTCCCAGCTGCAGAGGGTTCTGAGGCTCCACTGGACATCACTGTTATAAGTAGGATTTCTTTTTGTTCGAGAAGACAGCCTTTACTTGTATTCAGTGGCAAACACACAAAGTTACACACGCCCCATCAGTAATATTTTAATCTACGTGAATGCATTTTTTCCAGGTATTATCAGTTCCATACCCAATTCAATCTAGGTTGTATGATCTTCTCATTTCACATAAAAAGTGGAAATTGAGTCTCCTTCACGTCTGTGACAAGAGTACACACCATCTTATTTTTCTTACTTTCCTGGAACCCTGTACTCAATCGGAAGAATTGATTGGTAGCAATCGTTACTTAAAAAGACAGATGCGGAACCGGACACGGCAGCTCACACCTGTAATCCTGGCCTTCTGGGAGGCCAAGACAGGTGTACTGCTTGAGTTCAGGTGTACAGCCTGAGCAAGAGCAAGACCTCACGTCTTCTAAAAATAGCCAGGTGTTATGGTGGGCGCCTGTAGTTCCAGCTCTTTGGGAGGCTGAGGCAAGAGTATTGCTTGAACCCAAGAGTTTGAGGTTGTTGTGAGCTATGATGCCATGGCACTCTACCCAGGGTGACAGCCTGAAACACTGTCTCGAACAAAAAATTTTCACAAATATGACATCCACACCCTAATTGGGAATTTTGTTATAGGATGGTTCTTTATTCCTAAATTCTGAAAAAGCCTATGTGAAAGCAGAATGGATGGTTTGACTTGTGTACATTTTAAAGAAGTCACATTGGACGACGTCTAGCTGTCCATCCAGATTGTTTCCTAAGGTCTCCAAATGTGGAATAAATGTTCTGTGGCTTTCTAAGGGCAACCACTGTGGCACCAGTTTTAAGCAATGCCTGAGTCAGGATTCCAGGACCTGGATTGCACTCCAGTAATAGTTGCTTAGTTCTTCGTTTCCCCTGCAGAATGTGGGCCACGATCTTGACCAATTTCTGCCTGCTTACATAGCGCTTGGGTTCTCCTCGGAAACTCAGACACCACAGAGGGCAGGCGATTCGTTGAAATCCGGATAGGGCAACTCCTGTGGGCAGGACTCAGACAAGCCATGACGGTTCTCTAACCGCAAGTCCTTTCGTGTTGCTGATCCGGACCCTGGGTGTTTGGCAATTGTCTCGTGTCTCTTCACATTCCTCAACTTTTTTCTGTCCTCCACATAGGTGATCCCACCTGGTTTACAGGTGGCAAAGACCCAGGGAGACGAGGTTTCTGTAGTTCTCTAATGTCACATCCCTATACAAATTCTGTTGAGCAGGATTCAGGCACGCCCACTCCTCCAGAGATAATTCTAAGGTCACATCCCCGAATGTCAGCATTTCCATTTCCCAGATTCCAAAGTATTCAGGTGTCCTCCCTATAAATCCCCGAGTACCTGCAGGTCACAGGGTGACAGAGGATGTGACAGACACAAGCCAGTGCACCTGGAGAGGGAATATCTGGGAGGCCACCCTAGCTCCGACTCCGCGCTGCAAAACAAAACCCCTCATGAACCTTTGAGTAGCTGGATTTTTTTCCTCCCTTCCAAGAAAACTTGTGCTGGAATTGCTGATAGAACCAATTAAATATTTACTATAAAAATGTCCAGAGTAGAATTCAAAATCACCCGCCATATCAAAGAACCAGGAATATTATAACTTGAATGAGGAAAAAAAATCAACTCATGCTAACACCGAGATAAATCAGACATTGGAATGATCTGATGAGAATTTTAAAACATTATAAAAATGATTCAACAGGAAAGTATACATTCTCTTGAAACAGATGAAAAGTAGAAAAATCTCAGCAGAGAAGTAGAAGAAACAAGTGGAAATTATAGAGTTAAAAAATTCAAGAATATAAATTAAAAAGTCATTTGGGGAGTTTAAGAGTAGAAAGGGGAAGACAGAGGATAGAATCAGTGGATCTTAAGAATACCTCAATAGAATTTAACCAATCTGAGTGACAGAGGAAATGGAATGAAGAAAAGAAAGAAAAGCCAAAAGAAAGCAAGAACAAAGTCTCAGGAAGCTGTGGGACAATAACAAAATATCTAACATTTTTATCACTAGAGTCCCACAAGAGAAGGGGGACGAGCAGGGTTGAAAGAGTATCAAAAAATAGCTTAAAACTTCCAAAATTTGATAAAAGACATAAATGCACAGATTTAAGAAACTGGGCCAAACCCACCAAATTGAGAAAACCTTAAGAAATTTAAATGCATATTACTAAGTAACAACAGTTAATCTGAAAAGGTTACATTCTATCTGATTCCAATTATATGACATTCTGGAAAAGGCAAAACTATGGTGACAGTGAAAAGATCAATGGATTCCAGGAGTTAGGGGAGGGAGGGAGTGATGAACTGGCAGAGGACAGAGGATTTTTAGGGCTGTAAAGTTACACCATGATACCACAATGGCATACACATGTCATTATGTATTTGTCCATACCTAAAGACGCACAATGCCAAGAGTGAACCCTAGTGTAAACTATAGATTCTAGGTAATTAGGAGGTGCCAGTGAGGTTCATTAGTTGTAACAAATGGAACACTTTGGTGGGGATATTGATAACAGAGGCTATGCATGTGTTGGGGTAGGGCTATATGGGAAGTCTCTGTATATTCTACTCAATTTTGCTGTGAATATAGAAGTGTAGTAAAAATAAAGTCTATTTTTCAATAAAGCACTTGTTCATTAGGGCATAGTTTTATGCTGAACTTGCAACTCTGTGGCTGTGGTGTGAACAGGCCTGAGCTAGCCTCCTGGAGAGTTCATGTGGAGGAGAACCAAAGCACCCTGAGTGACTGCTGCAAACTGCCAGGGATGTGAGGGGGTCAGCATCAGTTAGTGGATCATCCTGAAATAAAACAAATATGGGAAAGTCAGGTTAAATGTTATTTCTTTATTTACCAGTTCTCAGAATAATGAATTAGTGTCCTAGAGTGGAATTTATTTGTATTGGGTTAATTTAACTAAGGTGGAACAATGTTTTCCAGAATTCTCTTTCCTGCAGAGTTCCATGTTAGTGTGTACCACAGTAGACATCTTGCATGAGACTTGGAAGGGAGAAGTGAGGCAGAAGCCATATTTAATTTTTTGTTGTTGTTGTTGTTGGTTTGGCCAAGCCAGTTTTGAACCCGCCACCCTCGGTATATGGGGCTGGCGCCCTAACCACTAGGCAACAACATATTTCATTTTTTATGCAGAAGGTCAAGGCATGGCACCGTGTAGTTTATGCACTTGTTGATACCTGCTGGTTAATTGCCCACATGGGGCAGCAGGCAGGTCTGCAAGTACTCTAGTTCCTACCAGATGCTCTTCAGTTTCTCCTGGGTTGACGTGTGTTTAATTCTATAATGAAGGGAGTTTATCATTCAACATCATTAAGGTGGTGAGAGATTGACGTGAGTTCCTACTTTTCATAGGTTCCAGTTTGCCTTTGCTCCTTCTCTCTGCTCCATATCCATCTTCCATTCCCACTGACTTTTGCTTCAGTAGAAGAGTTAGAGGCAACAATTTTGCAGAGATGGTATACCCAGCTCCCACAATGAATAAGGTCAAATCCATACGATGAAGCCTTTATTCTAAATATCTTCTGGTGCTTCTGCCTCTCTGGTGGACTCCGGCAGATACACCCAGTGACTTCCAAAGTAGTGAATGACTTATTTTTATTTATTTAATTTTGAGACAGAGTCTCACTAAGTCACCCTCAGTAGAGTGCTGTGGTGTCAGCTCACAGCAACCTCAAACTCTTGGGCTTAAGTGATTCTCTTGTTTCAGCTTCTCAAGTAGCTGGGACTACAGGTGCCCGCCACGATGCCCAGCTATTTTGTTTTGTTGTCGTTGTGATCATTGTTGTTTAGCAGGCCCAGGCCGGGTTCGAATCCCCCAGCTCTGGTGCATGTGGCCAGTGCCCTAACCACTGAGTTATGGGCAGCGAGCCTCAATGACTTATTTTTTAAAACAACCACTTACGCCCTTATGGATGAGACTTCCGATTTTAGCTTTAACTTGTAAAGGGTCTGGAAGTCATCACTCCGTGGTTGAAACCAGAAAAAAGCTGAGCAAACTTAAAAGCTAATAACTTTTCTCAGACCCATTAGAGAATTAGAGTTATAGGGCAAACCACCACACTTAAATCTGGAGAGAAGGGTAATAAAGAGACTCACAGTTAGAATTAGCTTACTGGGAGCCATAAACTCTATCCCAAATTCAGCGCTTGAGTTATTCTCTCATATTGCAGGGGGGAAAGACAAAGTTGTCCATTCCATAGCCCATACAATTTATGAAAATAGAAATTCTTAGCTCTGATGTCTTCGTCCCACCCAGCACTGGAACTGTGGGGCTGATCTGTTGGAAAGGCTATTTTTAAGTACTTATTGTGGTCCACATTTTCCCACCCTAAAGATTCCAATTCCTGCCATTTTTCCTCTTACCCCTGGGGTTGATCGGACACTTTCCCCTGCTGCAGGCTGTCTCTCCTCCTCCCAGCCAGACCCTCAGCATCTTCCAGCATGATGTGTGGTTAAGGGCATATGCCTTAAAGACAAACCACCTGGAACAACCTCTTTCTAGCTGTGGGAGTCCCTGGGCAAATCATTTAACTGTGTACCGTGAGCCTCAATTTCCTTGTCCATAAAATGGGTATATTAACACCATTTGCTTTGCAGAATGTGGTAAGCATTAGAAAAAGGCATGTATGAGTCAGGCACAATGGCTCACCCTATGATTCTAGCGCTCTGAGAGGCCAAGGAGAGAGGATTTCTTGAGGCCAGACGTTCAAGATCAGCCTGAGCAAGAGCAAGACTCCGTCTCTACAAAAACCAGAAAAATTAGCCAAGTGTGGAGGTCTGTGATTGTAGTTCCAGCCAAGACTGGAGCCTAGGAGTTGGTAGCTGCTGTGAGTTATGGTGATGCCACTCCACTCTAGCCCTGTCTCCAAAAAAAAAAAAAAAAAGAAAGGCATATATATTATGCTTAATCCAGGGCTCAGTACATAAAAACTGCTCAGCAGGGTATTAGTCCATCTAGCTAGCTATTCGTTTATCTGCGATAAACAAATGCTTAGCCTAAGGGACTTAACACAATGCAGGGTTATGTCTCATGCACAGGAGTCTGATGTGGGTTGAGTGGTCCTTCCTTTTTGTGGCTCTGCCATGTAGAACACATGATCTTCACCGTCACTGTGAGGGGAAGAGAGAGCCAGGGGGATATGGGAAACTTTTTCTTTCTTTTTTTATTAAATCATAGCTGCGTACATTAGTGCAATCAAGGGGTACAATGTGCTGGTTTCATATACAGTCTGAAATGTTTTCATCAAACTGTTTAACATAGCCTTCATGGCATTTTCTTAGTTATTGTATGAAGACATTTCTATTCTGCATTTAGTAAGTTTTGCCTGTACCCTTCTAAGATGTACCATAGGTGTGGCCACACCAATTACCCTCCCTCCACCCCAACCTTCCCCCCTCCCCTCCCCTCCCTTGCCCATTTCCCCATATTCTTGTGCTATAACTGGGTTATAGCCTTCATATGAAAGCTATAAATTAGCTTCATAGTAGGGCTGAGTACATTGGGTACTTTTTCTTCCATTCTTGAGATACTTTGCTAAGAAGAAAATGTTCCAACTCCATCCATGTAAACATGAAAGAGGTAAAGTCTCCATTTTTCTTTAAGGCTGCATAATATTCCATAGTATACAAGTACCACAATTTATTAATCCATTCAGGGGTCGATGGGCACTTGGGCTTCTTCCATGACTTAGCA
>CAUYRH010023445.1:0-10317 GCA_963574655.1 Perodicticus potto
TTATGGCTGCATTAAATAAAATTTATAGGAGACTATTGGTTTGGACTGAGCCCCTGCATTACTGAAGTTCATACCACCAAGCCAAAACTAAAATTTTTATTTGAATTTCTGCGAATTCAGGAGAGAAAGAGAGGCTAGCCAAATTCTCAAGCAGGCCAATTTTGGCTGCAGAGAAGGAAGTCCCCTCCGCTTTACCCTTTACAAGGAAAGTGACTGAAAGGACCACCCCAGTTTTCACCCTTGGTTTCTGCTTTCCTCAGCCCTTTTCTGTCTATAAAACCAACTTCCTCTATCGGGCTCCCTGGAACATTCTTCTACTTATGGGACGAAGTGTCACCGGATTCTAGAATTGCCAGTTCAGATCTTTTTTTTTTAGAGACAGATTGTCTCTGTCAGTGTTGGTAGAGTGCTTTGGTGTCACAGCTCACAGCAACCTCCAGCTCTTGGGCTTAGGTGATTCTTGCCTCAGCCTCCTGAGTAGCTGGGACTACAGGCGCCCGCCATAATGCCCGGCTATTTTTTGTTGCAGTTTGGATGGGCCGGGTTTGAACCCACCACTCTCGGTATATGGGGCCGGCGCCCTACTCACTGAGCCACAGGGGCTGCCCCCAGTTAAGATCTTCAAATGAGATTTGTTGTACCTTTGTCTTTTGACGTGGGTTTGCCATGGAATTGAACATGTCACCTTAAATTGAGATCTTTTTCACACCTTAGACGTAAGATACAGCTGGAGGGAGATAGCAGCTCACTTCTTACAGATCCCTGCTGCGCTGGGGCTTGGTTGATGCTCACACTGTGTGTGTGGTGTATGGGGGACACAGAAGCATGAGGCCAGGCATGGCCTAGTGCTGAGGACCTCTTGCTAATGACGGAGAAGGAAGTCTAGAGGAAGAATTCCTACAATCTTCCTGGCTACAAGGGGGAGCCTGACCATGTTCTAGAGTGGCATATTAGGGGCCAGGCGTGGTGGTTCACACCTGTCATCCTAGCACTCTGGGAAGCTGAGGCAGTTGGATTGCCTGAGCTCACAGGTTTGAGACCAACCTGAGCAAGAGCTCAAACTTGCCTCTAAAAATAGCCTGGGGTTGTATAGTTGAGAGGCTGAGGCAATAGAATCACTTGAGCCCAAGAGTTTGAGGTTGGTGTAAGGGTGACAAAGTGAGACTCTGTCTCAAAAAAAAAAAAAAATTGACATTAATGATATTAATAATGCAAAGTACTCAGGTTCTCATTAATGAAAAGTTTGCAGTATTGCACATTTGTCTTGCCTGGAAGATATCTCAGTCAAGACCTTTTACAATCTGACCCAGATCACCTTCCCAGGCTCATCTCCCCTACACCAGCCCTAACAGCTGGCACTGAAGCCGGCTCGTCTCGTCCCTTGTCTCGGCCATTCCCTGCCCTGTTCTCCTATGCACCTTTGCCTGGCCTAGCCTTTCTTCCCAGTCCAGCAACTGCAACCCAATCCCTGTCTGGTCCGCCTCAAAGACCAACTCCTCTGAGAAGTCCCATGACAGCCCTCCTGTGTCTCAGCAGTTTGCTCACTCTTCCCCTGTGGATGTCGCGGATAAGACACATCCTTTCCTTTACCCTCTGGGTGTCCTGAGGGAGACATCCTGTCTTTGTTATCTGTATTTCCTGCAGCCCTGATAAGCCCCAGCACACAGTGACTGCTCCCTTATGTCCCTGGTGAGCAAGAAATAAAGGCTTCTTGGGATGGTTTCAAAGGAAGACTCCGTTTGCTCCCACACACAGTGATTGCCTGCTGTGCAGCATGAGCACCTGGCTGGTTCCTTCCTTTCCCGCTCCACTCCAACTATTTTGGCCTTGTTCTCACCTCAGCACATTCCTACTATCCGCCCCCCCCATCCGGGCCGGGTCCCCCCTGCCTGGCTGGCGCTGGGTATTTATCTTGCTCTCCAGACTGAGGGAGTTAAGCCTTGCCCTTGCAGCAGGGGTCAGGGCAGCTGCATGACCTTGCCATGCTATTTTACCTCTCTGAGCTTTGCTGTCAAACAGCAAGTGAAAAGAGCGAGCAAAGGCCTGAAATGCCTAGCCCAGTGCCTGTACTCAATACAAGCTTACAGAGATGGAAAAAACCAAGCTGGGTGTGGGGCTCATACCTGTAATCCCAGCACTTGGGAGGCTGAGGCAGGAGGATTGCTTGAGGCCAAAAGTTTAAGATCAGCCTGACCAAGAGTAAGACTCCTGTCTCTACAAAAACTAGAAAAACTAGTGTGTAGCAGGTGCCTATAGTCCCAGCTACTTGGGAGGCAGAGGCAGGAGGACCACTTGAGCCCAAGAGTTTGACGTTGCATGAGCTGTGATGACACCATGGCACTCAACCCAGGCGATAGAGTGACTCTGTCTGGGGGGGGGGGAAGAGGCCAGGTTTGGTGGCTCATGCCTGTAATCCCAGCACTCTGGGAGGCCGAGAAGGATGGATTGCATGTGCTCAGGAGTTCCAGAACAACCTAAGCAAGACCAAGACCCCATCTCTAAAAAAAAAAAAAAAAGCTAGGCATTATGGCCGGTTCCTGTATTCCCAGGTACTTGGAAGGCTGAGGCAAGAGGATCTCAGGAGGAGATCCCTGGGGAGGCTCCCAGCGAGTAGGATCTGGCCTCGGCCTACCAGGAGGTTTTCCAGTGTATGTGGCCAGGGTTCAGACTGATGAAAATCTAGAGTGCCAGAAGAAATTGGTGTCCGGGATGCTGGTGGCTGTTTCCACACCAGGCTGACCTGCTCAGAGACCCTTTCCATCCTCTGTCTAATCATGGCTCATTTCCAAGGAGAAAAATGACAACAGAGTCCTCGGCAAACCATCAGCATTCTGGCCTTGGCCTTACTCTCCTCAGACTAATCGCATCCCTCACCCTGGAGGGCAATTCCCGCTGGAGTTGGAAGTAGGGGCTGCCTCGGAGCCTCCAGAGTCTCAGGAGCACAAGAGGAAACAACCCCGCAAATTAGGTCTCACAAAACCATCTATTTAAGTGGCTCTAAATTAAGTCCCTCTGCAATCTCCCCCTTTCTCTACCCCCCTCGCCCGCTGCCCTGTCACCCCTTGGGCCAGACATTTCTCTTTCTATCCCGCTTGTTCCCGAGAGGCCTTGCTGGGCGATGAGAAACCATTCTTTTGTTGAGCCGGCAGAAAGGCTTATTAGTCCTGCAAGCGGTCAGGCCGGGCCTGCAGCGCTGGCCCGGGAGGCGGCTTCCTGGAGGCCCGTCCGCAGTCACGCCTCCTCGCCCGCCTGCAGTCCTTTGTCCTACCTGGGTTTTCAAGCAGGGAAAGCTGAGGTCTCGACCTTGGGTGACTTTCACAGCCAAATGACCTTGGCGGCAGACTGGTTGGGAGGCTTCTCGTGGGCGAGTCAGGTCATCGTCGTCTGCTTCTCGGTGTCAGTCAAGAAACTACCGTAGGTCTTTCCACAGACGGACTTTAGCGCAAGGAGTCGGTTACACAGGTAAGGAAGAGCTGAAAAGCCGGGGACAGGGTAGCGCCCAGCAGGACCACAGAAGGGCTGTCCTCCAGGGGTCACCGCCACCGAAAGGCTGGGCCCTGGAAGTCGGACCCGCACAGGAGACACCGCCGCTGCCGAAGGTCCCACCCGCGGCAGAGCGAGAGGACAAACGCCCAATTTCGCCTTCCTGGACTCCGGCCTCCCGCCGGACACAGCTTCCTGCGCACAGAGGCGCAGGGATGCAGGTGCACGGCAGGTGCACGGCAGGTTCAGGGTGCCGATGGAAGGGCCGGCGACCCAGCCACCCCGGGGGATCCCCCTGCCTCCTCCTCCCTGAGTGCTGGGATCACCTGAGCAACCACACCTGACCTGCCTTTTTTTTTTTTTAACTTCATGAGATAGCAGAGTTTAGGGCAGTGTTTTTCAACCTTTTTAAAAAAATCTCACAGCACACTTGAACCTATAGTTAAGGTTCTATGGCACACTTAAAAATTATATTGATCAAAAAAAAAGTGAAAAAAGGTAATATACTTACTATACTTTGAAATTCCTTCAGTAGTAATTAATCATCTGGCTCGGTGCCTGTGGCTCAAGCAGCTAAGGCATCAGCCATATACACCTGAGGTGGCCGGTTCAAATCCAGCCCGGGCCCGCCAAATAACAATCATGGCTGAAACCAAAAAATAGCTGGGCGTTGTGGCGGGCGCCTGTAGTCCCAGCTACTTGGGAGGCAAAGGCAGGAGACTCGTTTAAGCCCAGGAGTTGGAGGTTGCTGTGAGCTGTGATGCCACATCACTCTATCCAGGGTGACAGCTTGAGGCTCTGTCTCAAAAAAAAAAAAAAAATAATAATAAATAAATAATCATCTTTAAACATTTTGGAGGCACACCTACGATCCTCTGACAGGACACCAGTGTGCCAGGGTACCCAGACTGAAAATCGCTGCCTGAGGTCAAAGCCTTTGGCTGATACAGTCCTTGCTGTTGGCCTCTCCTAATCAGTCCCCTTTGTGCAGTCAATACATTCATACCTCCCAGCTGCTGTCAGTGTTAGCAGCTGACACTAAAGCTGCTTCCTTAGTTTGGAAATTGCTTCCTTTAGAAATAAGCGGGAGATTAGACCCTCACCCCAGAGGCACTTTGCAGTCAAGGCTTGGTGCAGGAGACAAAAGCCCAGCCTCCCCTCCCTCCCTCAACATGGTTTCTCTCTGGGACTCTTCCTGTTTCACAGCTTCCGACAGGTTCACTTGAGCCTTTTTTTTTTTTTTTTGAGACAGAGCCTCAAGCTGTCACCCTGGATAGAGTGCCGTGGCATCACAGCTCACAGCAACCTCCAGTTCCTGGGCTCAAGCGAGTGTCCTGCCTCCGCCTCCCAAGTCGCTGGGACTACAGGCGCCCGCCACAACACCCGGCCATTTTTTGGTTGCAGCCGTCATTGTTGTTTGGCGGGCCCAGGCTGGATTCGAACCGCCAGCTCAGGTGTACGTGGCTGGCACCTTAGCCCACTGAGCCACAGGCGCCGAGCCTCCCCCGGGCTGGGTTTGAACTTGCCAGTTCAGGTGTATGTGGCTGGCGCCTTAGCCGCTTGAGCCACAGGCACTGAGCCATAAAGAAAATTATTAAATAAAAATTACTGCACACAAATGCTCATAGCAGTTTGATTCACAGTAGCCAAAAACTAGCCAGAAACAACCCAAATGTTCTTCAGCTGGAAGGAATAAGCAAATCGAGGTAAATCAGTACTTGATTTTGAGACAGTGTGTCATTTTGTTGCCCAGGCTAGAGTGCCATGGCGTTAGCCTAGCTCACAGTGACCTCAAACTCCTGGGCTTGGGGAGCCTCCTGCCTCAGCCTCTCAAGCACCTAGAGACTACAGACACACACCTCAACACCCAGCTAATTTCTCTATTTTTAGTAGAGGTGGGGTCTCACTTGATCACAGGCATGAGCCATTATGCCCGGCCAGGTAAATCCATACTTAGCAATAAAAGCAAATGAACTATTAACAATATGCAAAAACTTGGGTGGACCTCAAAAACATTATACTAAGACATCATCATGAAACACCAGGTACTGTATGGTTCACGAGACTGCAAAGGCAAAGCCAGGGAAGGAAGATCAGTGCTGCAGCAGTTAGGGGACGGTGGGGGAGTGACTGCCAAAGGCAGGAGGGAATGCTTTTGCTGGTGAAGGTGTTCCGTATATCATAATTGCAATGGTGGTTACATACTATATAATTTATCGGAATGTACCAATCTATACACTTAAAATGGATGAATTTTAATGCACATAAGTTATACCATATGAAGCTGATTTAAAAAAAAAAAAATGTAGAGGGGTAATGCCTGTGGCTCAAAGGAGTAGTGTGCCGGCCCCATATGCCAGAGGTGGCAGGTTCAAAACCAGCCCCGGCCAAAAACTGCCAAAAAAAAAAAAAAAAAGTAGAGGTTGCATGGTGTGGGTACAGGAGAAACTGTGACAATGGTAGAAGAGCTTAAGTGGGAAGAATATTTCAGAGGGTGGGGTCCAAGTCTTTGCCGAGGTGGACTCTAGAAGTTGGACAAGGTTGAGTGGCTCTGCTCAGTTTGGGGCAAGCACAGGATGAGCTAGCTGCTCAGAACTTGCTCCACAAGAAGCCGAATAATGCTTCTGACCCGCGGCCCCCACCTTGATGCTTATGACAGGTGCTCACATCTGGGGAGAGCAGTGGACAGAAGCCTAGGATGCCACTCCCTTCATCCCTCATGGGCAGACAGAGTCAAAAGCAAGGACCCCCTGCCTCTCCAGATGAACATCTTTCCTGATCACTGAGTTTTGTTTTTGTTTTTGTTTTTTTTAAAGAAGCACATATCCGGGCAGTGCCTGTGGCTCATCCAGTAGGGCACCGGCCCCATATACCGAAGGTGGTGGGTTCAAATCCAGCCTCAGCCGGACTGCAAAACAGAAAAATAGCCGGGCGTTGTGGCGGGCACCTGTGGTCCCAGCTACTCGGGAGGCTGAGGCAAGAGAAATGCCTAAGCCCAGGAGTTGGAGGTTGCTGTGAGCTGTGTGACACCACGGGGCTCTACTGAGGGCGATAAAGTGAAACTCTGTCTCTACAAAAAAAAAAAGCACACATCCCTGGAAAAGAAGAAGGAGGAGGAAGGAAGAGGTCACTGAGGAGGCAGACGAGGAAAGATCTTCCTCCACTCCACCTTCGAGGTAAGCTGGGGAGCAGGAAGGGGGACAATTCCAAGTGGCAGCTTAGCGGACCGGATGCACCATGGGAAAGCCCCCAAGTGTTTCTCAGCCAGGAGTCTCTTCTCTGAGCCTTGGTTTTCTACCTCCAAGCTTCCTAAGGCTGGGTCCTTCTGTGTCTGCTGTTCTCCTTGACCCTTTCTGATGAAGCCAGGCGGGGTGCTCACAGAAGCCTGCTCTGTGAGTCCTGGAAATGTTGACTTAGTACACGGTCACCTTGTCCAAACAGCCTCCATCCCCGTGGACCACATTACATCAAATTAAACAGCTTCTTTTTGCAAAGAAGCACTTGTACTGGTATTTGCTTCTCATCTTGTAAAATCATAGGGAGACTGGGTAATGATGTTGAAAATAGAAAAAAAAAGATGGGTGGCACCTGTGGCTCAGTGAGTAGGGCGTTGGCTCCATATATCAAGGGTGGTGGGTTCAAACCCGGCCCTGGACAAACTGCAACAAAAAAATAGCCAGGGGTTGTGGTGGGTGCCTGTAGTCCCAGCTACCCGAGAGGCTGAGGCAAGAGAATCGCCTAAGCACAAGAGGTGGAGGTTGCTGTGAGCTATGACTTCATGAAACTCTACCGAGGGCAGCAAAGTGAGACTCTGTATCTAAAAAAAATAAATAAATAAAATAGAGAAAGATATGGCATGGCTTGGCGCCTGTGGTTCAACGGGCTAAGGCGCCAGCCACGTACACCTGAGCTGGTGGGTTCGAATCCAGCCCGGGCTGCCAAACAACAATGACGGCTGCAACCAAAAAATGGCTGGGCATTGTGGCGGGCGCCTGTAGTCCCAGCTACTTGGGAGGTGGAGGCAGGAGACTCGCTTGAGCCCAGGAATTAGAGGTTGCTGTGAGCTGTGATGACAGCTTGAGGCTCTGTCTCAAAAAAAAAAAAAAGATAAGGCAGAAGGAGGGCGGGCAGGAGGCGGGATCTCGCCTAACGTGCACATCGTGAGGGTGTAACACGCCCCCTGGGTGAGGGGCTCTTCTACAAATGGAACTTTACCCTGGAAGTGAGAACAATATTGTACCCTCATATTAATGTGAATAAAGTTAAAATAAAAAAAAGAAAATAGAAAAAGAGTGAATCCCCAGCGAGGGTATGGCTGAGATAGCCGTACACCCCTGAGCTCTTAGAAAACTGCCAGGTATGTAATAAATGCTCAGAAGAAACCCAAGAGGTGCTGCCGGTGAAGGGATTCTCATAGTGACTGAAAAGCTGGGACATCTGAAGGCAAAGGCTGGGGCGGGGGTGGTGCTGACACTGCCAGCTGCAGAATCCTAAGGGTGTTTCTGAAACAGACGTTTCTCTTCCTCTTCCTCATCAGAGGAGCCCAGCAGCAGGAGGGGGTCCCCACAGCCCCCCAGAAGTCCACACCACAGGATCATCAAGGAGCTTGCTGGGCTCACTGTGGGGGGGGGTCCCGCGGGCCTCCCACCTCTGGGTTGCTGAGGGGAGAGGTCAGAGCAGAGCTGTGCGGCCGTCGCCCCCTCTGCTGGTGGACACGGCTCTCAGGCTGTTCCCCTGGGTGTGCTGGGAGCCGGGGTGTGGACTGTTTATCCTTCCCGAGACGTGAAGGAAGAGGCTCATTGTTTTTTCCAGGATGACGCACAGGAACTGCTAGTGCAGCTGCTATTTATAGTTAAATGTTATTGGTTTGCCTTGTTTCTGTGGCCTGAGATTCCTCGCATTTCCCTTCTAGCATTTCCCCTCCCTTTGCCTTGTTTTCCCTTAGTTTAAAGTCTTAAATGCCTGAATGCCAGGATCTTCGGGCATTCCCAGGGGCCCCTGGAAATAAGAGTCCTCCACTTAGTAGCAATTCAAGCCGACAGCTATTGAAGGCTGACTGTGAGCCAGGCACCGGTGTCAGTGACACCCCCCTACCAACCATCCTTGAGACAAGCCTGCTATCACCCTCCACTTTTTTTTTTTTTGAGACAGAGCCTCAAGCTGTCACCCTGGATAGAGTTCTGTGGCATCACAGCTCACAGCAACCTCCAATTCCTGGGCTCAAGTGAGTCTCTTGCCTCTGCCTCCCAAGTAGTTGGGACTACAGGCGCCTGCCACAACGCCCGGCCATTTTTTGGTTGCAGCCGTCATTGTTTGGCGGGCTGGGACTGGATTCGAACCTGCCAGCTCAGGTGTATGTGACTGATGCCTTAGCCCGTTGAGCCACAGGCACCAAGTCAGAATTTTGAGATTCTTACTCTAATCATGAAATTATAGTCAATGGCAGTTTATTTAAACCTATGCTAAAATGGAGAGATAGACACATGTAAATGTATTTGTTACTTATATTGTTTATGTAATTTTGCTAGTTATAGAATTCTGAAGTATATCATTGGGTTATATAAGTGAAAGAACTGTGTTATGCTTTAAATCCAAGTATTATTGTACAATCAGATTACTAAGGCTGAGAGTTATACACTCACACGGCAGATGGACTGATTTGAGATTATTAGGGCATAACTCATGGCTTTTAAATATACAGTGTGCTTACAAAGCGTTTGGCAAATTGAGTCATCAGTTGCTCAGGATTCAGCTGGTTTAGAATTAAAATGGTCAATTATAGATCATCATATGAAAGTGCAGATGTGTTAATAAATGAGCATTGGAAACATTGGGCTGGCAGTAAAAATCCATTTGAAATGATTTTCCCAATCAGAATGTTCTTGAAATAAGACAATTTGACTTTTATATTCGCAAAAAATCCTATTATAATGATCCAAACTTGGAGGTTATAAATTAAAATACCACATTTTATAAGAAAGTGTGACATGCATTTTCATATTGGCTTCTCCTAAATATACAATCTCTTTGGAGTAAATAATATGAAACAACTGATTTCTGCTGAGGAAGAACTGTCCTACTGGTAGAGATGCTGGGATGCATGTCTGCCAACCATCCGTCACCAACACTGCTGGGTCCTCCTTCAACTTTCAGTGTTCCAAGTGCCTTCAGACATTATCAAAAAATCTTTTCTCTACAAATGACTGATAGCCACTCAATACTATCTCTGTTAGTATCAGACTCCACTTAAAAATACAACTGTGTGTGGCTCAGTGCCCGTAGCTCCGTGAGTAGGGCACCGGCCACATACACAGAAGCTGGCGGGTTCAAATCCAGCCTGGGCCTGCTAAACAACAATGACAACTGCAACCAAAATACATCATTCACGAGTAAAGTCCTGGAACCCTCCATCTTCTATGGAGGCAGGCAATGAAGACAGCCAACCACAGACCACCTACACTTGTGAGCCAAAAGAAAGTTTGAAGTTATCATTTAGGAAACAGCAAAAAAAATCCTAATATGGTTTTCTTTTAGCATCACTGAATAAGTGCTTCTGACCTGATGCTGTTCTACCTTTGCTTATTACTGATTACACTAATCAGATTTATGTTTTCCAGAAAGATCATAAAGCCACACGCAATAAAGATGGTCCCAGTCCATGAACCCCTGTATCACTCTCCTTCCGGAGAAACCCTAACTGCCCCCTTCTATCATCGCCTGATTCAGCAGGAAGCAGTTAGATCGAGTCTTTGCCCCTTTTCCCTAACAGCAGTTGGGGTTTCTACTCGGAGAGGGAGAATTGATGCAGGACATCTGGCACCCTAGCCAGCTCAG
>CAUYRH010023447.1:0-17429 GCA_963574655.1 Perodicticus potto
TTTCTTTTCTTTTTTTTTTTTTTTGAGACAGAGCCTCAAGCTATCACCCTGGATAGAGTGCTGTGGCATCACAGCTCACAGCAACCTCCAATTCCTGGACTCAAGCGAGTCTCTTGCCTCTGCCTCCCAAGTAGCTGGGACTGCAGGTGCCCGCCACAACGCCCGGCCATTTTTTGGTTGCAGCTGTCATTGTTGTTTGGCGGGCCTGGGCTGGATTCGAACCCGCCAGCTCAGGTGTACGTGGCTGGCGCCTTAGCCCACTGAGCCACAGGCGCCAAGCCGATACAAGATTTTTCAAACATCAAATAGCTCAGTGTTGAATGGAACAAGCTCTTTGGATCTCTTTCTCCCATTACTGAGCCTTTCAGAGAGGGCCGAATCCTAACCACTAGACCATCGGGGAAAACATAACTAAGTCTTTCAAAGAAAAAAATGGCTTTAATATCTCCCAAGACGTTGTAGATTTTATAGAGGAACTGGGAACCGCAGCCTATCAGTTTAACTTCCTCATAAAGAATTTATGGAGCACAAGTGCTCCCCAGGAGCTTCTGAGAATGATTTTTCCTGGTCTGAAGACTCTGCCTTATAAATGCACTGGCCCTCACCACCCCGGCTGTCTTGTTTTCTCTGAAAGACATCTGTTCTGTGAAGAATCTCCCATATCTGCCCGGTTAATACAGACGTTCACACACACGTGATCTGCACCATTGCACAGAGGAAGGAATTGTCATCTCCCAATTTCACGGATAAGACATCTGTGAGGGGCACCGTCCCTTGACTTGCTCAGTGATAACAGTCCTTGAACGCTCTTCCTGGTCTCCAGTTCCCCTGTCAATGCCACAATGAAATGATCTCATTTTGTACAATATTCATAAGTACATTTAAATAAGTTTTGCAAAGTAAGCGATTCAATTCATGGACAAACAATTAAATGCAAAATAACAACCACGGCTCAGCGCCTGTGGCTCAATGGGCTAAGGCACCAGCCACGTACACCTGAGCTGGTGGGTTCGAATCCAGCCCGGGTCCGCCAAACAACAATGACGGCTGCAACTGAAAAAATGGCCGGGCGTTGTGGCTGGTGCCTGTAGTCCCAGCTACTTGGAAGGCGGAGGCAAGAGAATCGCTTGAGCCCAGGAATTGGAGGTTGCTGTGAGGTTGCTGACAGAGAGCCACGGCACTCTATCCAGGGTGACAGCTTGAGGCTGTGTCCCCCCCAAAAATAAAAATAAAAACAAAATAACAACCACATAATTAGAGCTATTTGAACATTAGCCGAAGGGGGAAATACCAACAACAAACAAAAAAAAAAAAAAGAAGAAGAGGAAGGGGAAGAGGGGGAGAATATAGGGAAGAAGGAGTGTGTTTTTCCTCTCTCTGGAATGCTTGAGGCTCCTAGCAACAACCATTCGATTTCATTCTGTTTCATAGTCATTTGGAGGACGATAGGCTGGGTACTCGGCTAGGAACACACTCAGAGGTGACTCGGTTGAAGCCCCCTTAATAGTCCCCTGCACTTTGCCACAGCTCCACTGCATTGCTGACCAGCAAGACCCTGGGAGAGGCCAGTGAACTTGTCTTTGGGGCTAAGCCACACTGGTTCCTTCACCACCAACACACAACACGACTCAAGGGTCCCCTGACATTCTGATGATACGCTCCTCGGGACACACAGGTTTGCTGGTAAACTTCCAGGTACTGTGCATGTATTTGCAGGAGGTGTCATCATTTATATGTGCTTCTACCTTCCACAGCTCATTTGTGCCTCAAAACACCCTTGAGAGGAAGATACTATAGCCAGTTCCATTTTACAGACAAGGAAAATAAATCTCAGAGGGTAAATAACTTCCCCAAGGTCAAGTGACTCATAAAAGACCAAGGCAAGATTTGAACTCAGATCCTCCTGGCTCCAAACCTAGTACTTTTACTTCCCTTCCAAGTCACTTCTAGATCCCATGCCAGACACTTCATTTAGACACACATACATTGTGTAACTTGGCATATGGAGTCCAGACAAATTTGGAACTGGGCACAAGTCAAATTTGTCTTGACTCTGTATGAACAATGTATGTCCTTTGAAGGAAACTATTTGCACCTGGTTCTGAGAGTGAACTGAAACTGGTGAAGTAATGTGTGTGAATGAGCCTTATAAATTGCTGAGCCATACAAACGCAGGTCATTGCCAAGGTCAAGGTTGCTGTGTATCTGATCCTAGCAGAAAATAGAACTAAGGGTACAAATAATGCCACAAGATCTCGTGGGGCTCTATCCAGACTCTGACCAACTGAGAGTCCCCCTTTCCAGTCCCTTCCATGCCCACCATATCCTAAATCCTTCACTTCTCTATCAACAAAAATGTAACCTAGAATCTACTTCATGACTCTCAGCAAAGAATAGAATGGCACCCGAGTGTCTTAACAGGTGCCAGTTCTGCCAAAGCAAGTCCTCGGGGCTTTCACACACTTCTTCAAAAGTGAAAAGTGAATCTAGCCTTCTCAGTAGACATTTAACAGAAATGGAGTTTCAGATCTATATTTCGAAGTGTTTCATAAAGCTTTTGCCTGGAAATAGAAATGCTTTTGCTTTTTACCGAAACGAACAAAGTAGCTGGTTTCTGAGCTCTGTGAGTGATCCTATTTTTTTCTGGGATGTGGTATCAAGGGATCACATTGACATTTTATGGAATTCTCTTACAAATGGCTTTCTCCCCATATCTAATTATCCCATTCGAACCTGAGTACATTGTCTTCTAAATTTCTAAGTGGTTTAATAATAGAATTGCTTCATTAGCCTTGATACATGCTTGGGAACTGAACAAAGAAATTAAAAGAACAGCTAGAAAAACAAGCAAGTGCGGACAAGTACCCAAGTCCTAAATATTTGTGTTCTTGGTGACTGAGGTTGTTCTGTCAAAAAGCCAGCCCTGGGAGTGCTTTGACTGTGTGGGACACAGAACAGTGGTCCTAACTTCTCTGCTCCCCTCGCTCACAGAGAGGCCATCCTTTATTCCTTCCCTGTCACCAACCCCAGCCCATCCTCTCCTGGGAGTGAACTGAGCGCCTCCTGCTGTTTCAGACATTCCCTGGGTCTGGCTAATCTGAGGGACTGCAGCTTATTCACCAAGGACCGCTCTAACCCGACTTCACTCCTCATTCTGGATGAGATTCAAGATCTCCATCCATGGACTCAGCCCACATCTCCATAGCGTCCAGTCCAGATGAGGGACACTCCACTTCCCGGAAACCTCTTCCAAGTCCACTCACAAGCCTAAGAGAGCAAGGCCCTTCCCAGGTCCTCCTGCTGGGCACCAGGGGGGGTCAGTCCGAGCAGTGAAATGGGCCAGGGAGCCCACCGTTGTCCCAGTGATGGTCTTTGGCTGGAGACCATTGGCCAAATACAGGTTTATTCACAGAAGGGGTTTTGTACATGCTTTATGGTAAGGTTGCCCCCAGGCTATTATTAAGGTAAAATTCTTTCCATGTGCATAACTGTCCACATTACTATCTCCCCAGAGGCCTCCTCTCCTGGTTCCTCGAGTGCTCTCCTGAACACATCTCTGCCACTTTCCTCCACATGTCCTATTATTCCTGATGCTTCTCCCAGCCCTTAAGGAGAAGCTGTTTCTGCCATTAGCTTCTCTCTCTCTAGGCATTATTTCATCCCCCCTGCCTTAACCTCTCCCTTCCAACCCATGTGGCCAGCCCTGACAGGTCCCCATTGCCTGCTGAGCACCTACCCCCAACTCAGTGCCCTGCCAGCACAGCAGAGTCGGTGCCTGAGACCAAGGCCCTGCCCCACAGAGCTGACCGCCCCTCCACTCACAGCCCCCACCCCAGATCCTAAAGATCCCTGGGGCAGCAAAGACATCCCAGAGGCCCCCCTGCTACCCCACATCCCATCAGCAGCCTTGCCCCCCAGATCTCCGCAGGCTCAGCTCAGAATTCGAGAACCAAGGCTGGTGCAGTCACGGTGTCCCTCTATTTTGTTTGCACTGAGAAAACAAAAACCCGGAGAGGAGTAATGATGTGACCACAGCGGCCAAGCCAGAACTGGACCCCATGTGTTCTAGCTGCCATCCTCTTCCCCAGGGCACTGGCCTCCCTCCTCCGCACCCCTCCCTCCACCCACTTGGACCCTGACCCCCAGCCAATGCAGGTCAAATGGAGACTCCACTCTCTGCCCTGCGCTTAAGGCCCTTGGGACTCACACTTGCTCTATCCTTCCTACAATGGAACCCACCTCCTCTGATTCACTGCATTTCAGCTCCACTTGCCTCTCCCACCCCAAACCCTACCCCAGTCTATAGCCCAGTTGGCACTCTCTGTGGGTGTGAGTCAGCTCTGCAGGGCGGAGGCCTTGGGAGTGGGACCCTTTCATTGGGGGGTCTAGACTTTCTCTCTGGGCCCAGCACTTAGCACACACCAGACATTTAACAACCTGGCACTTAGGAAAGATGGAATGAGAGAAGGAAGTGACAGTCCTTCACAAGAACAAAACTTCTTCCAAATTGTCACACTGATCATTGTCTGTACTGCAAAAGGTTTCCAACTGAAACAGTTTCCAAAACAAGCTTGTCTTCTGAAGATGCTAAGATCCTAGTTCTTCCACTGTGAGGCGGGAAGCTGAGGACCTTCTAAAGTGGGTCTCAAAGAGTCCCTCACTAATGGGAGTGCAGAGGCCTCGCACCAGGGACTGCTGTGCTCCCTACACTCCACGACCTCCCACCATGTCACCTACCATGTGAAGATTGAGCTGAGGGTGGGAAGTAAGCGACTATTGTCCAGCACCGGGGAGCTCACACCCCAATAGGAGTGGAAGGACATATCCAGGAGGGCTCTGCCCCACAGCGGAAGGCCACGGGGGCAGTCCAGGGGTGCCCAAGAAGATGCTGCAGACAGAGGAGGCCTGGCCTTGAGGGTGGAGGTGGACTCTGAGAATTGGGCCCAAGGGCTTTCCATCATTCCATGTAGCCATCGCCAGCAACATGACTGTCAAATAGGTGATGTTATGTGCAAAGGGATACCAGTCAGAGGAGGGGCAATTGCTCCTGGTAATTTCTGAACTTAGAGAGAAACACCTTTCCCAGAATTAACACGTGTAGATCTGCTCTTATCCACACTGGCTGGGTCTGGGTCACAGGTGCACAACGAAACAGCCGTTAGCCGAAGGAACAGAACTGTCACTACAATGAATCAACCTTCCTCCCTGGGGTGGGGAAGACCCCAGAAAGCTCCTACTCCCCACATCTGAAGAGAAATGGGTTCTGTCGGCAGGAAGAAGGTAGGGGACAGTGCAGGGTCAGCTACAAGGTAGACCCTTAGCCCAACATGCCCAAGACATCAGAGATGACCATGGGTCTAGCACATCCTCCCGAGTCTAGAGCAGAACTTCAGCGTGGAGAGGCAGTGTCCCGGCCTATGAAAATGTGTGCATTCCTTTCAGTTCTGGTACCGGCTAGTCATCTGACTTTGGCAAATCACGAATCCTCCCGAAGCCTGTTTTCTGATCCATAATGTGGAGGTTACGAGCCTTCACCCACCTAAGGTGAAGATCAGATGAGGAAAACTTGTGTCTTTTGTATAACCTTATTGAATATAAAGGGGCTTCCTTTTCTAACCTCCAAAATAGCGTAAAAAGTGATTGTGACATGGGATGTGGTTCTCTGGCTGTCACCAATGGAGGCTATTTTGGGAGGAGTGGTTACTAAGAAACATGAGGTTCTGGTAACCTTGACAACCATAGGTAAGTCAGAACCATGGTGCATCCAACTCTCTGTATTCCATTCCTATGTCCTCCTCAAGGAGGAGGGATCTGGTGAATTGTCAGATGAGTGACGTCTCTTGGGGCCAGCAGGGCCTGGCATTAACCTGGCTAAACCACTCCTCCTCTCATCCACTCTTGGATGAGAGTCTAGACAGGCTCCAGAAGGACAGACCCTGGTTTCTGACGTCGCCATGGGAAAGCGCAGAGTGGCCTCCTGAGGAGCCTTCTTTCTACCCAACTCCTGTGGTGGCCTTTGCACCACGGCATCCTCACTCCAGCTGTCCAGAGCACAAATACTGTGAATAGAAATCAGGGTTGTGCAGAGCAGATCCTGGTTAGCAATTACAACTCCTTATCACCGGGGCTGCGTCCCAAGATCCCCGGTGGATGCCTGAACCTGGATCGCACCGAACCCCATATATACCGTGTCTTTCCTATGCATACATTCCTGCAATAAAGTTTGATTCCCAAACTAGTCACAGTAAGAGATTAACAACAACAGTAATAAAATGAAACAACTGTAACAAACTATATACCAAAATCACAACTCTTGTGCTTCACGGCTGTTATTAAGTAAAATGAGAGTTACTTAAACACAAGCACCTCAACAGTGCAACAGGGGGTCTCAGAACTGAGTCAACTGGCTCAGCACCTGTGGCTCAACGGGCTAAGGCACCAGCCACGTACACCTGAGCTGGCAGGTTCAAATCCAGACTGGGCCTGCCAAACAACAATGATGGCTGCAACCAAAAAATGGCCGGCGTTGTGGCGAGCACCTGTAGTCCCAGCTACTTGGGAGGCGGAGGCAAGAGACTCGCTTGACCCCAGGAATTGGAGGTTGCTGTGAGCTATGATACCACAGCACTCTATCCAGGGTGACAGCTTGAGGCTCTGTCTCAAAAAAAAAAAAAAAACTGAGCCAACTATAGGTGACGCCTATAAACACAAGCACCTCAACAGTGCAACAGGGGTCTCAGAACTGAGCCAACTATAGGGGGGAGTGGCCACAGTGTGCACATGGTGGACAGCCACATTGTGAGTAGACAGAGCTGGATAGTGAGAGAGTTCATCGTGGTACAGAATAATGCACCATTTAAAACCTATGAATTGCTTATTTCTGCAATTTTGCGTTGAATATTTTCACCCCAAGTTGACCACGGGCAACTGAAACTGTAGAAAGTGAAACCGAGGATAAAGGGGAACTACTGCACACACACACAAGCAGTCCCAAGGCGCAGGCAGGTCTGTCCAAAGTGACACAAAAGCAACACTCCTTTGTAAATGCAAAGAGTTTGAATCATTGTTTTCATTGAGTAGATACAGAAAATATTAGTAGATAGAAATAGATACAGAGGATATTTATGATAAGTACATAGGGTGTAAAAACTACCTGGGCTATATACAATACACACATATGCAAACCCAGCCCACGAGCCAGGATGTGGCCGGCACCTTCGTGGCCACCTGCGTGCCACTGTCATGGATTATGAGTTTACAACCCTTGCTGCACTCCTCAGCTTTACCATGTTTGTGCCCCTGAAGGTGTGTTTAGCTTTGCACAGTTTTGAACTTTGCATAAATGGAATCAGATATACTCATTCTTTTGTGGCTTTTTCTTTTTTTTGCCCCACCGTATATTCTGAGGTTTATCCTTCTTGAAGTACATATTTGGAGAGCATTTGTTTTCACGTCTTTTAACATTCCCTTATGTAAATATGCCAGGAACTTATTTATCCCTTCTCTGCAAGTGAACATTTAGGTGGTTTCCAATTTTATGCCCCTAGGAACAATGCTGTAATGAGCATTTCTTGATAAGACTTTCTCTAGAATCTGTACCATGGAGTGGACCTGTTAGGTACCAAGTGATGGGCGTCTTCAGCATTGCTAAGCAATGCCAGATTGTTTTCCAGAGCACTTGGGCCGCTTTACATTCCCACCACCAAGGGACAGACCCTTAGATTCTCTTTTTGTCTCTTTAATGAATTGGAATTCGTAATTTTAATGTTGCTCAGTTTATTCATCTTTACTTTTATAATTTATACATCTTTGTGTCTTGTTTAAGAATTCCTTAACTTGAGGTCATAAAGATAAATACTATTATCTTCTTAAAAGTTTCATAATTCTACTTTACACAGGTAAGTATTTAACCTTCCTAGAATTGATTTTTGTAAACGACATGAGAAAAAAATCTTATTTCATTTTTTTCATGTGATTATTTTTATCTCAACACTATTCATAAAACTACCTTTCCTTCACTAGTCTACCCTGCCTGTTCCGTCATAAATTGATTTTCTGTGCATGCCTGGTCTGTTTCTGGGCTTACATTTTGTTCCATTGCTTTAGTTTTATATCCGTGGCCTAACACCACATTGTCTTAATTACTAGAACTTTTACTAAGCATGTTCCCTTATACAGCGAGTTCCCCTACCCTGTTCTTCTGCAGTATTTTAGCCATTATTGGTCGATTGACCTTCCATATGCATTTTGGAATCAACTTGTCAAATTTCACACACACATATATAAATTACTGGGGCTTTGAATAGCACAGAACGGACTATGTAGGTTGGTTTGGAAAGAAGTAACATCTATATGACTCAGAATATATTATATTAATGGACATGATATATTATGCTGTTTATTTAGGTCTTTAATGTTTTCCATCAAAATGCTATCCTCTTATCTACCATAGTATTGCATCCTTTTAAATTTATACCTATGCACTTACTATTTATGATGCCATAAATATTATTTTTAATATTTTTTAAATTGACCCTTGGCATATTATAGTACATTTGACTTTTGTCCTGCCTTCCCTATACAAACTGTGTTTCTGGGTAATCCACAAGTTGATGAGGAAAAGATTATTTTTACAGCAGTATTCTAGCTAGTAAATGAAGGGATTATAGAATTAGCCTATCACCATTTCACAGTTCCTGATCGGTTAATGATACAGGCAATGAATGTCCCTGGCTACCCACGCCCCCAAAGACAAAAGCAGCCTGTCAAGCAGCCTTAAATGAAAACATTTAATCTAAAATTGATCAAGACTTTAGATCTCACTTTTTACTTTTCAGATCTTGCATCTAGGCTGACCTTTCTACCTTTAGAATTTTTAGTAGTGAAAATGAATTTGTAACAAACTTTCTCAGTCCTGATTGTCTTGAAATGTCTTTATTTTACCCTCATTCTTATAAAATAGTTTTTCTAGATTGTCAGTTATATTTTCCAGCATGGTGAAAGTGTTAGTCTATTGTTTTCTGGCATGTATTGTTGCTATTAAGAAGATTGAGAGGATGAGAAAGGATTTCAGAGAATTAATTTGCAATTCAAAAGAGAATGACCCCAGGGGTTGGTCAGTCAGAGCAGTGTTATCTCCCAATTTATAAGAAAAAAAATCTTTTCAATCATTATGGACACATAATAGTTATGGGGTACATGTGATGTTTCCATACTAGCATAACCACATATAATGATCAAGGCCGGGTTCAGGGGCTCATGCCTATAATCCTAGCAAATGCTGAGGTCGGGAGTCTGAGGTGGGAGGATCTCTTGAGCTCAGGAGTTGAAGACCAGCCTGAGCAAGAGCAAGACCCTGTCTCTACCAGAAATAGAAAAACTAATCAGGTGTTGTGGTGGGCACCTGTAGTTCCAGCTACTTGGGAGGTTGAGGCAGAAGGATCAGTTGAGCCCAAGAGTTTGAGGTTGCAATGAGCTAGACTGAGGCCATGGCGCTCTAGCCTGGGAGACGGAGTAAGACTATATCTCAAAAAAACAAAAAAAGTAATGATCAAACCAGGGTATTTGGGGTATCTATCACCTCAAGCATTTATCATTTATTTGAGCTAAGAACGTTCCAACTCTACTCTTTCAGTTATTTAGAAATATACAATGAGTTACTCTTAACTACACTCCCCCTGTTGTGCTGCTGAGTCCTCCATCATATTCCTCTAACTGTATTTTGTGCCCATTAGCCACCTCCACTTTCTCCCCCCTCCCCACTACCCTTCCCTGTCTCTGGAAACCCCAATTATGCAGGTGCAGCCCGTCACTAAAATATTTAGAGTATGGATATTCAATAAATGCACATTTACCTTTTATACATTTTTAAGTATCAAATATGATTATTCTACCACATTATGTGCACCCTAACAAATAAGCCAAAAATAGACTTATTACAACAAGATAAAAGATACATACAAATGGACATTCGAATATTTGTCCCCAGTGAATCATCTTGAGCACTCCCAGTGAGGACACGGTGATGTGGACACCTGTAAGCATATTTTATGCTGTAGGAGGGCAGGACACAAAGAGCCTGATGACAATGGGGTTGGGGTAAGTGAACTCAGAGCCCAGGGAGGAGAAGGAGCAGGGCTAGGGGAGTGGCAGCCTGGCCCACCACCTCCGCCAGGGGACAGGCCTGATGGTGAGCCCCCTAAGTCAGAGCTCATCCCCCTAGGCAATGCCTCCCCCACCTCCACCTGCAGTTTTAAGCTTTTCTGCCTGGGTCCATCTCTGGCTAGAGACACGCGTCTCTCTCCCAGGTTAATATTCAGGTCACGGTCAGCCTGTGACCTTCCTGCTGGGCTAGGGACAGTTCTAGGAACTTTTGCAGAAGCTGAGGGTATCCATATCCAGATTCCACCAGCCTTCCCCATCACAGTCACTTGTGTTTTATGCTCCCCGTTCCATTCTGAAGGCTCCATTCAGCTTGGTAGATTACGAGATAAACTGGGTAACGAAAGAGCTTCAAGTCCTCGGTGGTGTAGAGTTTGATAAGATAACTCTGAAAACCTGAAATGAGTGCCCAGTACGGCAGCTCACACCTGTAATCCTAGCATTCTGGGAGGTCAAAGCAAGTGGATTGCCTGAGCTTACTGGTTCGAGACCTGCCTGAGCAAGAGCAAGACCCCATCTCTAAAAAAAAATAACTAGTCATTATGGCCAGTGCCGGTAGGCCCAGCTACTTAGGAGGCTGAGGCAAGAGAATCACTGGAGCCCAAGAGTTTGAGGTTGCTGTGAGCGTTGACACCATTGCACTCTACTGAGAGGACAAAGTACAACTATATCTCAAAAAAAAAAAAAGAAAAAGAAAAGAAAACCTGAAATGACATCTGCTTCAACCAAAGAAATAATAACATCAAACACCTTCCCAATAATCCTGGGAGACAGAAATATTTCTGTTAGTCTCTAAGGAAACCAAAGATCAGAAAGGTTGCAAACCTTGATTTACATCACACCTCGTAAGAGGCACAGCCAGGACTAGAACCTGGGTCTGCCTGGTTACAAATTCTGAGTGTGTGCTTTTCACCTCCTTGTCTTTTCAACAGTGTCGGGGCAACTGAGTTCAGCAGGAGGGATATTGCCAGTATTACCATGGTTAGTAATTATACACTGAAACAGTCATGACTTCAATACCATATTTAATTTTTGTAAATACTTGGCCTTTCGATTGCATATGAATTAAAATGCCCCTTACACCAACCAGATACCTAGAATTAGAAAATGAGAAATTTTTAAACACTGAAATATCTACCAGTATATAATTATTCACTGCCTCCAGACTTTATACTTCAAAAATAGTCAGAAGGAGCAGGAATAATGAAGCTGGCGTTATTACTCCATTATTAGATCACCACCGTGTTTGAGTCACACGATTAACAAATTTTTCTTCCTGATTAAAACTGAAATGCCGATCAAGATTAGATTTCAGGGTCAATCACAGGAAAATACAAAGTGTAAGTAGGGGTTTTGATCAGACAAATTCAGAAATTGGCAGCGTAAGAGACTGGCAGGCTGTCCTGGGCCGCCCACGAAGGAACAATTGAGCTTCACTAGAAGGCGTGTGGATGGGAACTGTCACTGCCCTGATGCCTCTTTCTCTAAAATCCACCTGGAGAAATTACAGAGCGAGAGAAACACAGCTCAGAGGAGCAAACAAGAACAATGAAATTTAAAAAAAAAAAAAAAGAAAAAAAACTAGACAATCAAAGTCTGTCGTAGGTGGTGCTGGGCCTCAATAGCCGGCCCCCAAACATGGCCAGCACAAGCTGTCCAGAGGACACAGCTGAGTGCACCACTTGCCATGAAGAGGAGCAAAATTTGGCAGTGTGTCAGATGGGAGGGAGAAGGCACGGCCACCACTTACTGGAAATTGGAAGTTGATTTAAAGTGTGTCTTTCAAATGAGGGCAGTCTGACTAGGACTGGGTATCAGCAATGGCGCAATATTCTGGGGCAAGAGCAAGGTGAGGATTTTGAGGCAAAGAATTCAAAGACTGTCTGTTGATGTTTTCCAATGTGGAGCTGACGGGTCTTTCCAGCAGTCCCTGTAAGAACTATGGAGCCATGTGCCTGGGTTGGAGACTCCAGGGAAAACAAAGTCTTGCTAACGAAGACAGGAATGACTCCAGGCGTGTTAATGTAGGTGTGGTTTCGGCTTTCAGAGTCTAGGCCTAGTGTTGGGGGTAGGTTCTTACACATTGGAGAAGGGCTGACGTGGGGGGGGGAGTAATGGCACAGAGCTGCCACCTGGAAAGCAGCCAGAGGCAACAGTAAGAGGGTAATCAAGGGGACCTTTAAAGTACTGCTCTGGGCTCTGGCACCTGTGGTTCAAGCAGCTAAGGCGCTAGTCACATACACCTGAGCTGGTGGGTTTAGATCCAGCCTGGGCCCACCAAACAACAATGACGGCTGCAACCAAAAAATGGCTGGGTGTTGTGGCAGGTGCATGTAGTCCCAGCTACTTGGGAGGCAGAGGCAGGAGAATCGCTCAAGCCCAGGAGTTGGAGATTGCTGTGAGCTGTGATACCACAGCACTCTACCCAGGATAACAGCTTGAGGCTCTGTCTCAAAAAATAATAATAAAAAATAAAGTACTGCTCTGACCACTGTTGTGCCAGCCTTGGTGCTTGGCCCTTTGAGCTAGAATCTGAAATAATCAGGGTGATACATGCTCTTTGCTGGGGTGGAAATTTGACTGAAACAGATTAGGGCAGAACACTGACCCCCAGGCAATCATCCATAAGGACCCCCAGTATGGGATCTGAGCAGCCTGGCTCCTCCCAAGACCACTTTTCCCTGGAGGGCTGGAAGAACAGCTCTGAGCAGTGTAGGCACCAGGCAGGGAGACAGCAAATCAGAGTGATTCTAAGAGCTGAGGGTTTTCATCTTTTGGATCCCTTCCTTCCCCTAAATGCTGGGATCCACGCAGGCCTGGCCTTTGACTCTTCCCAAGGACCTGATGGTGTGTAATTGAATCCCGCCCTTAGTGGGTCCTGAACTCACAGGCCAAAGTAACCAGATTCTGGAGAAAGACACCACTACAAAGTGAAGACAGCCACAGAAACATTTTATATCGTCAGAAACAGGATTATTAGAAAAGGAGGATACAAATTTTAACAAGCTTAATACAAAGTACACATAAGATAAAGTAAGAATTGGCAAAAGTTATTTGTGAGAATAAGAAAACATTTTTTAAAAAAGAGGAGAAGCTCACCTTTTGGGGGCCAAACATGATTGTAAGAGGGACTTTACCTAACAAATGCAATCAGTGTAACCTGGTTTCTTGTACCCTCAATGAATCCCCAACAATTAAAAAAAAAAAAAAAACAGAAGGTGGTGCCTGAAGCTCAGTGGGTAGGGCGCTGGCCGCATGCACCCAGGCTGGCGGGTTCAAATCCAGCCTTGGCCAGCTAAACAACAATGACAACTGCAACAAAAAATAGCTGGGGCATTGTGGCAGGCGCCTGTAGTTCCAGCTTGGGAGGCTGAAGCAAGAGAATCGCTTAAGCCTAAGAGTTTGAGGTTGCTATGAGCTGTGATGTGACAGCACTGTACTGAGGGCAACATAGTGAGACTCTGTCTCAAAAAATAAATAAATCATGGTTTCTTATATGAATCCTCAACAATAAAAAATAAATAAATATATATATATATATAAATTGGGAGCTTTGTGAGTCTAGCTGTAATGACTTTAGACACATTGCTCTATCAAGGGGCCAAACTCACTTCTGTTACAGATTAGATTCCCAATCATTCAAAGGTTACCAAGATTGTGCAAAAAAAACATAATAAAATAAAAATAAATAAATAAATCAGTAAAAAAGAGGAGAAAGGGCAAAGTATTTGAATATATATTTCTCCAAAGAAGATATACAAGTATCCAATTAGCGTATGAAAAGACAGCTATTATAATTTTAAAAAACAAAAAACAAAAATGTAGGTCATGTTCTACCTGCAATCCAAGTATTCTGGGAGGCCATGGCAGAAGGACAGCTTGAGGTCAGCAGTTTGAAACCAGCCTGGGCAACATAGCCAGACCCCATCTCTACAAAAAGAGAGAAGAAAAAAGTATAACCAGGAACAGTGGTGTGCACCAGGGTCCAGATACTCAGGCGACTAAGGCAGGAGGATCACTTGAGCCCAGGAGTTCAAGGCTGCAGTGAGCTATTATCGTACCACTGCACTCCAGCCTGAATGACAGAACAAGACTCTGTCTCTAAAACAACAGCAAGAACAAAAAGAAACAAAAATAACAAGCATTGGTGAAGATACAGGGATATTAAAACCCTTGTGCATTACTGGAGGAAATGTAAAATGGTACAGCCACTATAAAAAAAATTATGATAATTCCTCAAAAAAATTAAACATAGGTTACCTTTTGACCCAACAATTCCACTTCTGGGTATACACTCAAAAGAACTGAAAGGACTTGTCAAGATATTTGTATACCCATGTTCATAGCAGCATTATTCACAATAGCCAAAAGGTGGAAACAACCCAAATATTCATCAGTAGAAAAATGGATAAGCAGAACATGGTGTATACACACAATGGAATATTATTCAGCCTACTACTATGATCTGTTTCCACTCACACCACTCTGACCCCAAATGTGTGGGGTTCTCCACACCAACAACCAACACTCAACTCCTCAGACACCAAGAGCATTCCCAATGACTCAATTCTGACCCTATCTACTAGAATTAGCTTTAGGCCCCACAGGTTAAGGGCTCAGTCCCATAAGACTGCCCTCACTTCAGACACCAATGCCAGTCTGGACCTCCCATACTTAGAACCAACCAGCCATAAATCAGGGCTTCCCACAACCCCTTCCTCTGGTTCAACAGTTTGCTAGAAGAGCTAGCAAAATTCAGGAAGACATTTTGCTATTATCACCAGTTTATTATAAAGAATGCAACTCAGCAGGGCAGTGCCTGTGGCTCATCGAGTAGGGCACTGGCCCCATATACCGAATGTGGCGGGTTCAAACCCGGCCTCGGGTGAACTGCAAAACAGAAAAATAGCCGGGCATTGTGGCGGGTGCCTGTAGTCCCAGCTACTCGGGAGGCTGAGGCAAGAGAATCGCCTAAGCCCAGGAGCTGGAGGTTGCTGTGTGCTGTGTGACACCATGGCACTCTACCAAGGGTGATAAAGTGAGACTCTATCTCTACAAAAAAAAAGAATGCAACTCAGGAACAGCTATGGAAGAGATGCATAGAGCTCTCATGCCCTCTCTGAGTGTAATACCCTCCCAGCAACTCAGAAGCTCTCTGAACCCCATCGTCTGAGGTTTGTATAGTGGTTCCATGACAACCTTAATGGATTAAATCATTGGCCTTTAGTGACTAAGTCAGTTTCCAGCCCCTTTCCTCTCCCCAGAGGCTGGAGATTGAGGGTAAAAGTTCCAACCCTCTTGTCATCCCTTAGTCACTCTAGAGTCCATCCCTCATCTTAAAGCTATCTAGGGGCCACCAGTCACCTCATTAGCATACAGAGGCACCCACCATCTGGAGATCACAAAGATCTTAGAAGCTCTTATGTTAGGAACTGAGAACTAAGGCCAAATAACGTAACAAAAGATGCTTCTGTCATCTCGATCACTCAGGAAACAGCAAGGTTTTAGGAGTTCAGGAACTGGGGACAAAACCAAATACAGTAGAACCTCTGTAAGTTGATCATCCAAGGGCCTGTAACAAACTGGTCAACATACAGAGGCGGTCAAGATGAGGAAGGAGGCCTACTGTGCTGATACATACATGTGGTGTATGTCCAGTGTATAAAAATTATGTTAACTTAAAGAGGAAAGTGTAGGGAGGCGGTCAACTATGGAGGGTCTATGAATACATTTATTATATCACATGGCCTTAAAAAGAAGTTCTGACACATGCTATAACCTGGATAAGCCTTCAAAACATTACGCTAAGGGAAGTGAGCCAGGCACAAAAGGGCAAATACTATGTGACTCCACTAAAGTAGTCAAGTTCATAGACACAGAAAATAGGGTGGTTGTTCCAAAGGCTGAAGGCAGAGGGAGGATGGGGAGTTACTGGTTAATAGGTATGAAGTTTCACTTTGGAATGATGAGAAAGCTCTGGAGATGTAACAGTGGAAGGGAAGTGTAACAGAACTAACTCCACCCACTTTGTTCTGACCCCTCTAGGTTAAAAGCTGAGCTCTGCACGGAGGCTAGAAGGAAGGTGACAACTGTCCCTTTTCCAAAACTAACTCACAGGGAGATAAGAAAAGTATACACTCAATTTAATTGCATTTTTGTCCTGTGTGACCCTATGGTTGTTCATCTACTGGTTTTGACTTAGTATTGAGTACAAGGGATATTTTCTTTTCCATTCTTGACATAATTTACTAAGGAGAATATTCTCCAAATCCATCCAGGTAGATACATAAGATGTAAAGTCTCCATCTTTAGGGGTGTATGGCACACCTCCTGGGTGAAGGACTCAACTAGAACTCAGACTTTACCTTACAAATGCAAAAATGCAGCATAATTGTATGTACCCTCACATTAATCTGAAAAAAAGGAGTATATACACAAGTGACAATTTGATGCTAAACATTTTTAGAAATATCCTGATCTTCATCTTCCAAAGTTAACAACCAAAGAAGTATTATGACTCCTCAGACCCTCACCGATGCCCAGATCTCTGAGGTCCTCTCTTACCTCCTACAACCCAATCTCTAACCCTCTTCCCTCAAGATAAAAAGGAGTCTGAAGTTTATCGTAACTTAAGATAGTTTGGGGGACATTAGTCTTTTATCTTCTCAGTTTTCTCATTGCTCCAATAAAAGTCACTTTCCTTGTCCCAATACCTTGCCTCTCAACTTATTGACTCTTTTGTGGTGGGCAGTATGAGCTTGACCTTGGTTACAGAGATGGATGGTGGTGAAAGTTGCACAACAACATTAAAGGACAGATTAAGAGGGAAACGACATATACATTTCACTTGATGTTATTTTAATTTTTTTATAATTTTATTAAATCATAATTGTGTACATTAGTGCAATCATTGGGTACAATGTGCTGACTTCATATACAATCTGAAATATTTTGGTTGAACTGTTAAACATAGCCTTCATGGCATTTTCTTAATCACTATATGAAGACATTGATATTCTACATTTAATAAGTTTCATCAGTACCCTTCTAAGATGCACCGTACGTGTGACCCCACCAATTGCCCTCCCTCCACCCATCCTCCCTCCTCCCCTTCCCTCCCCTTTTCCCTGTATTCTTGTGTTATAATTGGGTTTTAGCCTTCATATGAAAGCTATAAATTAGCTTCATATTAGGGCTGAGTACATTGGATACTTTTTCTTCCATTCTTGAGATACTTTGCTAAGAAGAATATGTTCCAGCTCCATCCA
>CAUYRH010023450.1:0-11599 GCA_963574655.1 Perodicticus potto
AGTAAATGAGAAAATATCATGAATGTTATATTAATCAGGTTGATAAAAATATCTCCAATTGTATGTGAAGCCCACACACTGTACTCCTTGACTGAATTATTGTACACAGCTATGACTCAATAAAAAAAAATAAATAAATAAAGATTTCTTAGTCAGATTTCCTTTTGTGTAGCCCTAATGTATTATATTAGTCTATCTATGCACATTATTTCAATCTCCAACATCTATAAATCTTTGTATCTCCAAGTCTTCGCTTAAGTTATCTCCTCTACCTAAAAATACTGTCTTTTCTTTCTTAATTTAGGGATTTTTTTTTTCCTGAGTGTTCAGAGGCTACTTCAATTATTTTCTCTTTATCTACAGAGCTTTCCTGACCTTCCCAGGCAGAAGGTTCATTTGATTTGCCTCCCTTTTCTGTCTATTCAAAGCAACTACTTGGATGTCTATTATTATACTTGCCACATTGCTCTTTAGTTACTTGTTTACATGCCAAAATCTAGCTTAGAATATTAGATGTTATATTTGAAGCCTTGAAGTGGATCAGACATTGTTGAGAAAAACCCATAATTCCTTATTTAAATTTGTTGAACTGCTAAAATATACATTTACAGAGACTGTAATAGGTACAAATGTTACTGGAATTTCTTTCTTCAGTAGGTCCTTGGTCTTGAGGATTCGAAGAATGAACTCATAGACCACAGATCAGTCATAGGTAGGATTTTATTAGCTAGAAAGGAATACAGAAGTAGTAGAAAAGCATCAGAGCTTCTGGCAAAGGGGAAGATCCAAGTAGGAAGTCTCCCACATGGGTCCTTTGTCTAGGGATATATATTATATTTTGGCTAGGAATTGGTAGATGGAAAAACACCTTGACAAACTCAATGAGTACATTAACAAATGAATGAATTCAATCCCTCTGCTGGGGCAAGGTTATTAGGTCTTTGCAGTTTTTGTCTCAGGTAAGGGATTAGGATGTGTGCTCCCTACTCAAGGTGGAACCACCCTAAAAATTGTCTGAGACTGCTTGGTTCATGACCTTGTTAGAGCCCAGAGGGTGTACCCTGTTTATGCCTGGAAATGGGGGTCTGATTTCTGAGCTCACCTGGGCTTAGAGAATGAGGGAATCCCTGTCCAGTCCTAGAGGGGGGGAAATCTTGTATCACGAATATGATGGCAATATAGGAGCACAGAGGGAAAGGAAATAGTGCAGAAGAGGAAAGACACAGCAAATATAGAGTCCGACAGGGAAAACTATAAAACTATGTGTAACAAAGAAGAACATTTATAGGAAGGACAAAGAACCAAACTGAGGCTACTACTTACAAGTGTGTGTATAGGTTTTGGGCTGAGGACAGAATTGACTTAGCCCTTGGGTGAACAGGAAATGCCAAGGCTTCTTTGCAAATACTGGTTCATTAACAAATTCTTGCCTGATCAGAAGAGAAACAGGTAGTTACTGGAAATTGGAAAGCACAAATCCCTTGTAATGGCTTTCAAGTTCTCTTTTTAAAATATACCTATTAGCAATAGCAAAGATGTGGAATCAACCTAAGTGTTCATGAGAAGATGGTTGGATAAAGAGAATATGGTATATGTACACACTGGAATATTATTCAGTCATGAAAAGAATGAAATCATGTATTTCATAGCAATATGCATCAAAGTGGAGGCCATGATTATCTTATGTGAAACAACTCAGACATAAAAAGTAAATGTTGCATGTTCTCACTGGTAAGTCTGTGCTATGTAAGGTACACACATGGATATAGAGTGCAGAATGAGACACAATGGAAGCTCCGAAGAGTGAGGGTTAGGGATGAGTGATGAGAAATTACTTGATGGATATAACGCATGTTATTCTGGTGATGGATGCACCTCAAAGCCTGACTTGCAATGTATCCATGTAAAAAAAATTATATTTGTATACCATAAATTTTTACAAATGGAAATAAAAATAAATACTGTGCATATCAAACCAAATGTGCATAGTGACAGAATTGAGCTACAACTTTGGAATTCCTCCCCCAGTATTCCATGTCCATTAGATTTTAGCAGGATTGTGTAGAAGTACTGTAGCCTGTTCAACATATTCTCCATGGTCTTGAAGACAGCCAGTAATGAAATACAGTCTATTTCATTATAATTATCAGAAACTTTAAACTGTATAATGGAATTCCACATGTTTCGTTTTCATTAAGTCTTACCCAAAATATTTAAAACAAAACCCACAAAATATACATGGAGCCATCCCCATTCCAAACATGGGCTAACTGGCCCAACGTAGCAGAGAACAGCGCAGCAAGGCTTTAAACCTAGGTCCTCATCGAACTAGAAGTCTCATGCTCTCTTATTTGAACTTCCATAAATCTTGCTTTTCTTTTTAACCACATTCATTGTTTCTTTAATTTTATTTTTCTTCCTGTTTTATCTCTTCTACTAGTCTATAAGCTCCCTAAAGTACTTATATATCTTTTTCTTCCACGGAATCCTTTTTGGTGCTAGTATAGGGCCTTGATTTTTGCATAGAAATAATGCCTTGTTTCTTTAAATGTATATTAAGCAAATAAGAATTGTCTTTACTCAATATACATTTTAGTTTAGTGAGTGAAGGATGAGTGAAGCTAGGAAGGTAGGGATTAAAGGATGAGAGAAATAATAAAATTAGTCATTGCATACTGATACCAATACAGATGGTTATCATTTTCTAGACAAATTAATATATATTAGAATGGCAGTCCCTAGCCTTTTTGGCACCAGGGACTGATTTTATGGGAGATAATTTTTCCATGGGCGGGTGTAGGGGCTCATTCGATTCTCATAAGGAGCACGCTCCCCATCTCTCTCTCACGTACAGTTTACAGTAGGGTTTGCACTCCCACAGGAATCTAATGCACCTTGATCAGACAGGAAGCAGAGCTCAGGTGGTGATGGTGGTGATGGGAGTGGCTGTAAGTACAAATGAAGCATCTCTTGCTTGCCCCCTGCTCAGCTCTTGCTGTGCAGCCTGGCTCCTAACAGGCCATGGACTGGTACTGGTCTCTGTCTGTGGTCCAGGGATCAAGGAACAGAGTGTTAGAGAGTAAATAAAATCCCACCTGAGATGCTCCCCTAACTGAGGAGATATTATGAAGGAAGAAAAGAAGATACAGAGATTTATCAAGGAAAGTTGTCAGACTTCCTCAAACAGGAAATTTCATATGGAAAGGGCAGCCTTAGGAAAGGTCTAAATGGCAAGAGCTAATACTGGGTCAGAAGCTATTAGAAGAATGAAATTGGACAATCCATTATACTGCAAGCTTTTAAAATTGAAATTGTGAACTTTTGCATTCACATTAACAGCCAGGCCTGAAAAACTGAAAGTCAGCTTTAAATTATGATAAAAGTATCTACATTTGGGAAAGCAAATATCCAATGTACTCAATACAAATACAAAGCCAGTAGATGATCTAATACATGTCCACATAAGAGAAAAACTCAATTCAATTCAAGTGAGGGGGAAGGGGAGAAGGAGAGGGGATTGGTGTGCTCCTACTTAGTGGACATAATGTGAGGGTATTGGCACAACTACAAGAGGCACTCTACCTAGCATATGAAAATATTGCAACCTAGTTATTTGTACTCCCACATTAACCTGAAATCAAAACAAAAGGTATGGTATAGCTATTTCAATGGTCAGGTGAATCCTAAGCCCATCTGAATTGGCCAATGGACTTCTTGGAGAATGCAAGAATAGGAAGCAGAGTTAGGGGTTGAAGTGTTGTCTTTCTCCTCACAGAAGGAAGAGAGGGAGGCAGGGATGCACTAAAACATCTTAAACTTCCTCCTCCACTTGTCAGTTACCGTGCCAGTCGTATGAATGTGAAGTGTTCAAATGATAGGAAACCGAGAATCAGAAAGGATTCGTGATGCTCGAGGAACTTGGATCTAAACCCAGTCGTACCAAACTGCTGTCAGGCCTATGAACAAACCAAGATTCTTCATTATGTGCCAGCCCCCCTTCTCTTTCCTCACCTTCTTTACCAAGCAACTTCTGTCCTTTTACCTCTCAACTTAGTTACTATGACTGGTAATTGTTCCCTGGGCCTCAAACATGAGAGGAGTACGCACCTATTTGTCATCTAGCAGCCCGTCTGTGACCATACCAGCTAGTGGTATTGCTCACTGTGTATTGTGAACTGTCTGCTTCTGTGTCTTCCTAGTATTAATTGGGAGCCCTTGAAAGGCATCCGTTTCGCATTTGGCCCTAGCACATAGGGTAATTCATGGCCTGTAGTAGTTCTTCAGTAAATATTTACCGGATGAATAAATAATTGAATGTTATCTCTGACTCAAAGTTTATGCTTTTTTCACTCTTATTTATATTCCTTTACTCCCACTCGTCCTTTCCCGCATAATCCAGTCTCTACTTGGCTTTGGGGGAATTCTTGTTTCAATGTTTTCATTTTTCTTGGTTGGCTTTTATATTTCTTGCCGAACGCTTTTTATTAGATGCTAAAGCACAGTATTAGGAGACTTTAGGTGCTATGCCAAGCTGTCAGCAGACTGGCAAATGAAAGGAAGGCAGAGTTTGGTTTGCCTATTTGTGTTATTACCAACACAGGTATCCTTTATGATTCTTTTATAGACATCATTAGGTGAGTCATCAGATGAATTATTTTACCACTCAATCTGGAAGTATAGTATACACACAAGATGTCTTTCTCCCAGGAGGTAGAGGGGAATGTGATTAATAGTGTGAGTGAAAATACCTTTAAAACTGCTTTATTTTAAACAATAGAAAATCTTAGTTCATTCCTATAAAATCCATTCTACCTACAAATGAAGGTCTTGCTTCATTGTCAGAAAAATCACTTTCTAAGGATAAGTCATTCAGAAGATACTTAATGAACTTTTGCTCCTACTGTGCCTGGTCCCACTGGGAGTGGAGTTAGGGCAGTGACAGAAAAAAAAGAAACATAGATTGTGGGCTGCAAAAACATAGACTGAAGGAGCTTGCAGTACTGTTGCAGGAACATGATTAACATACGTGAAACCATTAAGAGAGCAAGGAGGCATATTATTTAGTGCTAGCTTATGAGACAAGGCAGTAAAACAAAGGATTTCAAAGAAGTTTTAATTAATTCATTTTATTACTCAAGAAATGTTTATTAATTTCTGGTTGAACATAAAACATTGTGCTAAGCCCCAGGGATCCTAAGATTAATGTAATCAGTTCCTCCCACTGAAGAGCTGCCAGCCTGTTTAGATTACAATGTATGGCTGTTGTAGGAGTGGTGTGTGGAACAGAACACCAGGAATCATACAGAAGGCTACGCTCAAGTCAGAGAGGCTGCAGAGAGGAGGAGACTTTTGACCCGTGGTTTGAATTATGAATAGTAATGTGTGCTTTTCTCCGGAGGAAAGAGAGACAGTGGATTTTTTTTGTAAACTTGCTCCTAGTTCTCATTGAGTGTACTGGTTCATGACTGTTATCATCAACAATGGATGTTCAATTATATGGTACCGAGGAGGATGAAGAGTTCAGAAGAATTTTGCTAAAAGTTCCACATTTTATAGAAGAACCTTGCAGAATGCTAAAAGAGAACATAAAGAAAATAAAGGAACATAGTTGCTTTGTTTCTCGGATTTTACTGTGTTTACCACTTACTAATTGTTATGCAACACTTTCCTTTGATTTTCTAACATTAAATGCATATTAATATGTTGATTATGATATGTACAGACATTTTTTTCTTTTTCTGAGACAGAGTCTTGCTCTGTCTCTCAGGTTAACATGCTGTGGCATCAGCCTAGCTCACAAAATCCTCTAACTCCTGGGCTCAAGCAATCCTCCTGCCTCAGCCTCCTAAGTAGCTGGGACTACAGGCATCCACCACAATGCCTGGCTAATTTTTCTATTTTTAATAGAGATGGGTTCTCACTCTTATGCTGGTCTTGAACTCCTGAGCGCAAGTGATCCTCTGCCTTAGCCTCCCAAAGTGCTAGGAATACAGGCATGAACCACTGCACCCAGCCATGTCTTGAAATTTTTTAATATCAGTTGTACTTTATATATTTATATTCTCTTATTGAATTGTATTTCTTTGAAAGTACATAATTAGGCTGGCTGTGGTGGCTCATGCCTGTAATCCTAACACTTTGGGAGGCTGAGGCGGGTGGATTGCCCTGAGCTCAGAGGTTTAAGACCAGCCTCAGCCAGAGTGAGATGCCATCTCTACAAGAAAAAAAATAAGCCAGGAATTGTGGCAGGTACTTGTAGTCACGGCTACTTGGGAGACAGAGACAAGAGAATCTCAAGAGTTGGAGGTTTCTGTGAGTGATGATGCCAGGGCACTCTACCGAGGGCTGTCTCAATAAATAAATAAAAAATGGGTAAAGAAAAATTTAAAAAAATTAATGAAAAGCCCATAATTACATTTTATACTTTTTTCAAGGGAAGAAGTAGAAAGGAGCAAATATTTATTTAATACTTACTATAAGAATTATGCTAGGTGTTTTTATCTGGTATTGTAATTCTTTCAATAATCCTATAAAATATGTTGTATTCACCCATTGTATAGCTGTATAAACTAAGATATAAAAAGGTTAAGTGTCTTGCCCAAAGTTGTATAGCTAAATAGTTAAGTACCTGAGATGTGATTCAGACTTAGGTTATCTGTTTCCTCGCCTCTTTCTAATAGAAATAGTGCTCTTTATTTGAGGACTTTATTTCATTTATTAATTAATTTGCAAAGTATTTTGTTATATGCCAGGAATTTTTGATTCTAAAAAACAATCACCCATTGTCCTGATGGAGATTGCTACTAGGTAGAAATAAAATTTCAGAGTAGCTGTTTGAGAGAAAAATCTTACTCTATCATCTTTCCATATCCCTACCTTGTTCAGACAAAAGTGCTCCTATCAGAAGTTGTACTTTTTAACTTTTTAATTAGACTTGAACTTTATTCTTTGTTAATAGTAGCAATGCATTGCACCCCCCCTTTGAGCAACCATAACACCACTGCTAGGTAAAAATTTGGTCCATAGGGGTATACTTAAAAAAAAACTTCTCTAAGTTTGTAGCTCCAAATATTGGGTAGAAAACAGTATGATTTACTGGTGCAACTTTAGATTTCAATGAACAAGGTATCAATGACCTGCAGATTCACACAGTGGACTGAAGGTCTAGTTTCTTCCTTTACACCAAAATAAAATGTTTCCATACTGAGAGGTGAATAAATATCATTCTGGAGTAGATGGGGAGACAGGGAAGAAGCAGGAGTAGTTTTTGTAATGAAGACTGGGTAAGGTCTGAAGATATACTAAAAGCATACCCATGTTGTGTTAAAAGTATACAGGATAAAATATTTAAAACTTTTGCTGGCTCAGCACCTGTAGCTCAAGTGGCTAAGGCACCAGGCACATACCCCGGAGCTGGCGGGTTCGAATCCAGCCCACGCCCGCCAAACAATGACAACTATAACCAAAAAAAAAAAAAAAAAAAATAGCCCAGGGTTGTGGCAGGCGCCTGTAGTCCCAGATACTTGGGAGGCTAAGACAAGAGGATTGCTTAAGCCCAAGAGTTTGAAGTTGCTGTGAGCCGTGATGCTATAGCACTCTACTCAGGGCTCTCTCTCTCAAAAAAAAATAAATAAATAAAAATAAATAAAACTTTTTACTCTTAAATCCATAGTAGATTTTGTACTTACAAATGAAATAAGAATCCCTTCCTTTCTCCATAGACTGATTCTTTCTCTATCTTTAAAACATAAACATACTAGTTTTCATCCCATTAAAAAATCAATATTACTTTTCTGTATATTCAAATTATTCATTGAAGACTCATAATGTCCTAAACACTGTGTTACTTTGCATAATCATGTTTTTGCCTTCTCACCTTCTCAGGAACCTTTTTAAGCAGTTAACTCTTTCCTGTTTCCTTAACTGCTTCTTTTCACATCTGATCTTCCTCTTTATAACAGAAAGGCATTTTTTCCTTTGACTTTGCCTCTCATTCTAGACATTAACTACTTCCTCACTCTACTCTCTTCCCTCCTAATTTATACTTCACTTCACTGTAACCTGTCTGTGCCTCCATTGTTTTCTTTTTTTACCTAGAAACTTGTTTTTCTTAAAGTTACCAGTGACTTCATAGATGCCGAATATCATCTGGCTTTGACATTTTTGCAGCGTTTGAATTTATTGATTCTTCTCTCCTATAGAAATCGCTTTCCTTGACTTGTGAAAACACATACTTTGGCTTCTCTTGTTTTTTGTGTGTGTTCTCCTTTTTGGTATCCTTCTCAGTTTTATTCCCTTTATTCTTTCTTTGTCCAGGAAGACTAGCATAGAGGAGGGGCAGAAGGGGGCTGAGAGGAGGCAAAGGCTGAGAGAGCCAGAGCTTTGGAAGTTGTATTTGGGACTTTGATCGCTGTCCTAAGAAGAGCAAGAAATGTTTGAAGGATTTGAAACAGGGGTGTGATGTGCCCTGAGTAGCAATTTAGAGTAGAGATCAGCAAGCAATGGAAGGGGAGTGACTAGCCAGGAGAATATTAGAATAACCTTAAATAAAGGAGGATAATAGCTTGACCTAGGATGGTAGCATCAAAGAAAATAAGTGTACATTCCAGGCATAATCTATTAAGGACATAGGTAATAGATTGCATGTGAAAGATAAGATAGTGGTAGTTTATAGTTGGAATAACCTTGTAGATGGCAGAGCCATCTCCAGAGAGAGGAGAAAATTTGGTCCACATGAAAAGGAAGGCAGGCAGTGAAGCTGCTGGGTGAATGTGGTTACTCAACTGTGCTGGTGTCCTAATAGCTTTCCCCTTGTAAAAGTGTCATGACCTTTTACAGCCCTTGTTCTCCTTGGCATTATTGAAAAATATTTCACAGTATGAAATGTGTGGCAGCCCTTTCAATAGAGGGGACTGTTATTTGGAAAAAGAATTAGAATGCCTTTATGTGGTCCTAGAGAGGATAATGAGGACCTATGGGAAGACAGATTTTAGCAAAGCATGATTAGCTATAATGATTAACGAAACGGAACATGTCAGGAGATAATAGTAAGGTACTTGCCATCGCCATTGTTAATATCATCCTCTGTGACAATTTCATGGGGATTATAACAGGGAAGAATGTATAGATTGAATGGAGGAGGGTCTGGGCAGGGAATGGCCAGACAGATGATCATCACAGTCTCTGTTTTACTGAGATTCAATGAGTCTGTGAAATTTCCACATTCCTCTTCCTCCTCTTCTGATAAACACAGGAAGTTCTGAATAACTATCGCCTGAAGAATCTCTCTTGGTTGAAGACTGCTTATTCATTCAGAATTCTGTCATTTCTCTGAGTGCAAGCATGAAAGCACAATTTATTCAGAACAGTCACCCAGCAGTGAGACACTAAGAATGCATTAATGAAGCTGCAGTAATTGAGGATTTTACCCAAGTGTAACTCCTAGCCCTAACTCATGCATAATTCTTCTTTGCTAGGAATTATACCTTGCTTAGCCTGCAGAGAGTGACCGCCTTGGAAGAGCTGCCTGTTTTGATTATGAGAGAAGATGTTTCTTGTTTTTATGACCCAAACAAGGGAATTATTTACCTCTGGAAATATAGAAGTGATTTGAATGCTAGAGAAATAGGAAGGAATCAATATCCCTTGACTCAGATATTTCAGAAACTACCTTTTTTGGCTTAAGGCTGTCACCTATTTAAGTAAGAAATAAGGCATTTCATTTTTTTTTTTTTTAGTTATTGTTCACGTTAAAATAACACTTCGGTCAATAAACATAATAAGGAACTGCATTCTTATCCATCATTATACTCTGATACCCAGACCTTTTCATGATGCAAAATGGAAGCCACATTTATGAACAGAAACAGGTGCCAGCCTGTGTAATAATGGATGTCAAATCCAAGTGGGAGACTAAAATTCCAGGACCAAATTTTCTGTTTACGCCACTAGCAGTTAACATGGGGCATATTTGGCTGGTAGAAGCTCAAGCTTCATAAACTTCTCTAGTAGTTTTAAATGCTTAAACCATCAAGTGACACAACCATGGAACCACAAGTCTTCCTGGGCTTCAATTGAGACTTTTAGCCAGCTATTATTTTCTGAGGACATTCTAGATATAAATTGTCCTGGAATTGCCAATTCCAGATATGAGGATAAAGGGTGAGATCACACTTGTGGTGCATATTTGAAGGGTCAGGAGAAAACTTCTAAATACGGATCAAAAATGTTTTCACATAGTAAATGAGAAAATATCATGAATGTTATATCGATCAGGTTGATAAAAATATCTCCGATTGTATGTGAAGCCAGCACACTGTACCCCATGACTGAATTATTGTACACAGCTATGACTCAATAAAAAATAATAAAAAAAAAAAAGAAATGGTAAATGCTGATAAATACCCTAATTACCGTGATTTGGTTCATTCACACTGTATGACTCTATTAAAACATCACGTGCATCCTATAAAAATATACATCTATTATATACTCATACTAATTAAATTTTTTAAAAGAATATATATGTACATGATAAATATTTTTCTGAAAGTGAATGTATTGAAATACTCTAAACTTAGATTGTGGTAGTGATTGCACAATTCTGTGACTTTTAAACTGTGTACTTTGAACAGATGATTTCATAGTATGTGAATTATATCTCAATAAAGATGTTTTTAAAACTTTAAAAAAATATTATTGTTCAAATAATATTCTTTGGTCAAAATTAAATCCAATTTATGTGAGAATTAGTCACTATTTTCTTTTCTTCTCTTTTTCTTTCCTTTCCCTCATCCTCTCCTCCCTTCTCTCTCTGTCTGCTCTCCCCTCTCCCCACCCCCCACCATGTCATCGTCATTAATTGTCCCCATATTAAAGTTGAATACATAGGATTCATGCTTCTCCATAGTGATTCATGCTTCAGTAAGAATAATGTGTTCCACCTCCATCCAGCTTAATACAAATGTTGCAAAATCTCCATTTTTTAACGGCTGAATAGTATTCCATGGTATACTTATACCACGCTTGCCAATCCATTCCTAGGTTGAGGGGCATTTAGGCTGTTTCCACATTTTAGCAATTGTAAATTGGGCTGCGATAAACATTCTAGTACAAGTGTCTTTATAATAAAAGGGTTTTTTTCCTCCTAGATAGATGCCCAGTAATGGGATTGCAGGATCAAATGGGAGGCCTAGGGTGAGTCCTCCGAGGTTTCTCCATACTTCCTTCCAAGAAGGTTGTATGAGTTTGCAGTTCCACCAGCAGTGTAAAAGTTTTCCTTTCTCTCCATATCTGCGCCAGCATCTGCAGTTTTGACATTTTGTGATATAAGGCATTCTTGCTGGGGTTAGATGATATCTCAAGGTGGTTATAGGCAAATAACTTATATATGCCTTTAAACAGATTCATTCTGTGAAAAAAGGTTTGAAGTTTTTTAGTGAGTTAAGAATGAGAGACTGGGATAGAACTCCATTTTGACCTTAGGCCTGCTCACGCAGAAGGTAATACTTCGGTGAACAAAGGCTTGGTCCTGGAGGTAGGGTTTGCAGGCAAGTATTCTGTGTATCTTAGGAATCTCCACCACTCCTAGAGAATGAAT
>CAUYRH010023451.1:0-15510 GCA_963574655.1 Perodicticus potto
GATGATAAGCTGTAATCTATTGGCCAAGATTTTGTTGAGAATTTTTACATCAATATTCATTAGTGAAATTGGTCTAAAGTTCTCCTTTTCAGTTGGGTCTTTACCTGGTTTTGGTATTAGGGTGATGTTTGCTTCATAGAACATATTGGGGAAATCCTTCCTTCTCAATTTTTTGGAATAATTTCTTGAGTATAGGAATAAGCTCTTCTTTGAAAGTCTGATAAAATTCTGGTGTGAGGCCATCTGGACCAGAGCATTTTTGTGGTGGGAGATTTTTTATTGTTTCTTTGATCTCAGTGCTCGAAATTGGTCTGTTCAGGACATCTATTTCATCTGGGCTAAGTCTAGGGAGAGGGTGTGATTCCAAATATTGATCCATTTCCTTGATATTGTCAAATTTCTGGGCATAAAGTTTCTGGTAGTATTTAAAGATAATCTCCTGTATTTCTGTAACATCAGTTATTATTTCCCCTTTATCATTTCTGATTGAAGTTACTAGAGATTTTACCTTTTTATTTCTAGTTAGTCTGGCCAAAGGCTTTTCTATTTTATTTTTTCAAAAAATCAGCTCCTTGTTTCATTAATTTTCTGAATGATTCTATTCTTTTCAGTTTCATTGATCTCAGATTTAACTTTGGATATTTCTTTTCTTCTGCTGGGTGTAGGCTTAGATTGTTCTTCTTTTTCCAATTCCATCAGATGGTTTGTGAATTTGTTGATATGCTCTCTTTCTGTTTTTCGAATGTAGGCTTCTAAAGCAATAAATTTTCCTCTCAGGACTGTTTTTTCTGTATCTCATAGGTTTTTGTAATTTGAGTCTTCATTTTTGTTATATTCAAGGAAATTAATGATTTCCTTTTTTATTTCTTGCTGCACCCAAGTGTCATTCAGCATAAGGTTGTTTAACTTCCATGCCTTTGTGTGAGGTTGAACATTTTTATTGGAGTTGAGTTCCACTTTTAGTGCCTTGTGGTCTGAAAAGATGCAAGGTAGAATTTCAATTCTTTTGATCCTGCTGAGGTTTGTTTTGTGTCCGAGGATATGGTCAATTTTGGAGAATGTTCCATGGGATGATAAGAAGAATGTATATTGTATATGTTTGGGATGGAGTGTTCTATATACATTTACCAAGCACAGTTGTTCTAAAGTCTCATTTAAGTCTCTAATATCTTTATTTAATTTCTGATTAGAAGATCTGTCCAGCTCTGAGAGAGGGGTATTAAAGACCCCTGTTATTATGGTGTTATGGGATATTGTATTACTCGAACTAAGCAGGGTCTGTTTTACGAATCTGGGAGCATTTAAATTGGGTGCATAAATATTTAAAATTGAAATGTCTTCTTGTTGTATTTTTCCCTTAATCAATATAAAGTGACCATCATTATCTTTTTTGACTTTAGTTACTTTAAATTCACGTGTATCTGAGAATAAGATTGCAACTCCTCTTTTTTTCTGAATTCCATTTACCTGAAAAATTGACTTCCAACCCTTAACTCTGAGTTTTAATTTGTCTTTTGATGTGAGATGAGTTTCCTGCAGACAGAAGATATATGGCTTGTGTTTTTTAATCCAATCAGTCAATCTATGCCTCTTCAGTGGGGAATTCAAGCCATTGACAATATGATAGCATTCTATTCATCTTAATTTGTGAACGTCTGTTGGTTAGTTTTGTCTTTTGCATCACTGGGGAAACTAGGTTCTGTCCTATAATTTTCTGGGTGTTTACTTTGCTTTAGTTCCATTGTGATAGTCAGACAAAAGACAAAAGAAAAGATCTTGCAAGCTGCCAGGAGTAAGCACCAACTGGCCTACAGGGGCAAACCTATCAGGGTGACCACAGACTTCTCTAATGAAACTTTTAAAGCCAGAAGACAATGGTCATCTATCTTTAACCTACTTAAACAGAACAATTTCCAGCCCAGAATTCTACATCCCACCAAGCTGAGCTTTAAAATTGATGGACAAATCAAATTTTTTATTGATATGCAAACATTGCAGAAATTTGTCACAACAAGACCAGTTTTACAAGAAATATTTCAACCTGTCCTACAAACTGAAATACATTCTTTTTAGTGAAGTAGCTCAAGCATAGGAAAAAGCCTATCCAATGTACTCAATATTAATATTAAATGGAAATATCAACAAGTATATGCCCATGGTGGGGGTGGGAGAACACAAGTATAGTCTAGCAAAGGGGAGGAGAGAGGAAGGAGTGGGGTGAGAGAAGTGAGGGTGATTGGCAGTGGGAGAGAAGATTACTGATTGCATCTCACCTAATGTTCAAAATGTGAGTGTTCAGCACACACACTGAGTGAAGGGGTCCACTACAACTTAAGTTTTAGCTTAGAAATGAAAACAATATAATCTAAAAATTTTTACTATAATACTAATCTGAAATTTGAAAAAATAAATTACTAGGATTCTTATAATACCTAACAAAGTTGAAATCACTATATGGTGGAATAGGTGCTAATGATCTTCAGACAGTTTAAATAGATGATATCACATATTTTAATAAAACCAGATGACAAAATGTGCTACTTAAATGTGACTGATGTCAGAAAAATCTACTTTTGAGCAAATTATTTTTATAATTAATTTGTAAAAATTGATGGAGATTTTGGTACATATTTTGAAAAATATTGTTTTTTTTCTGAAATGAGGAGCAGACAGAAGATCTTGTTATGATGTATCCATTTTCCAGAAGTCTCTGGCTGCCCAAGGGAACTGGGTCATATGCCCATGACTGTGGAAGTGGATGAAATGATAAGGCATATCCAGTATTACCAAAAAGAAACTCTCTAACATCAGAATTATCTGAGTGGCCCTTTTCTCTGGACAGATTCTGGGAAAGAGGCTAGGGATATAAGCTTTGGGGATTACCTCTGATGCCTGAAGGAGAGACTCACCATGTACACACTTGAAACCACCATAACCCCCTACAAGGAAGACATTCCTATACATTGTCATAGTGACAAAAGAGACCCTGATGATATAGTTCATAGGGTTAAGGGAGAAATATTTACTGAGCATCATCAGGTTGCTATAGGTCATATTCAAGATACACATTGCAGTTTATTGAGTTACTATTGAAAGACAAATTGTGAGAACAAATAAAAGAAACTATTAAAATGTAATTTGTGAATTTTTTTATAACTGGCCAATCAGGAGGTTCTGGGGATGATGGCCCAGAGAAAGGGGATAGGCTCCTGGTTACCCTACTTATGTAGAAAAATGCTTTACTTTGAAGTGGTTCTGAAAGTTCAATGAGGAACATCAGCATGTGGACAAGGGCCAAATGACTGGTAGTCACCTTGGTGGTCTTAGGCCTATGTTAAAGACTGTGTGTAAATATATGTAAGACAAAAAGATTTTTAAGATTCCAATGCCAGCTTGGAAAAAAATTAATATGAACATTAAGTGAAAAATTTTCTAATAGTAGCAAAGAAGAAACATATTGTCATCTGAAAAACCAAAGAATAGAACACATATCAGTGTTATTTTGTCTTAGGCAATATTATGACCACTATTATTTTATCTAACTAAATTATCTTTGATTGACCCTGATTAGTTAATCCCCATCTTTAAGTAATCAGCCTCTTTGCAGTATTTTCTATGTTATATAATTATTACATGCCTAATGCCAACTCAAGCATTATCAAGGCTTTGTGGGTGTCCATTATCTATGCTCCTATAGTAATTGGCCTCCTTTAAAGCATTTCTTAATGTTATACTTTACTCATCAAAAATCAGCACATAAAAATTATTAAATAATGATTGCACAGATGAACTTAAATAAATTTATGTTAATGGAAAAAGAATCATCAAATCTAACCTTAGAAACCAAGAATTATATGTTCATGACATTCTTTCTGAGTTTTTAACATTTTGACTAATTGCCTTCAAGTTATATTCCAGATGGAAATAAAAGAAGTCATGCTGACAACCTAATGAAATTTCAAATATTTTGACAGAAACAAAAACAACATAAAATTTCAGGCTGAGTGTGGTGGCTCAGATCTGTAATGCTAGCATCCTGGGAGGCTACAGTGCGTGATTTGGTTGAGCTCAGGCGTTAGTGACCAGAGTTGGCAAAAGGGGCACCCTATCACTACTAAAAATAGAAAAACTAGCCAAGAATTGTTTCAGGCACCTGTAGTCCTAGCTACTCCAGAGGCTGACCCAAGAGGATCACTTAAGCCCAGGAGTTTGTGATTGCTGTTAGATATGACAACACCACAGCACACTACCCATGGCAACAGAGTGAGATTCTGTCTTGAAAAAAAAAGGTGTCATTAATATTATGATAGTATTGCTCTAAAAAGTTTTAATAAGATGTGACAATATTCCTGACAACTTACTTCCTTCTTTCTGTTGTAACAAATTATCACAAACTTAGAATTATAATGATTTCATAAATATTAAGACGTTTTCTTAAAAAATGTTTTAATAAAATGTGACAATACTCCTGACATAGTTCCCTCTTTTTATTGTAACAGGTTATAAATTTAGAAGTATAAAAAGTTGTAAAAAAAAGTGACAATATTTCTGAGTCAGTTCCCTCTTCTATTGTAACAAATTATGACACACCCAGAGGTATAAAACAAAATGTATTTATAAAATTGCTTTTCTGAAAGTCAAAAGACCAAAATAGTTCTTATTAGTCTTAGTTAAGGTGTCAGAAGGGTGAGGTTTGCCTGCACAGGCTCTACATGAGAATCTATTTTCTTTGTTTGCTATTTTCTTAAGTTTCTAGAGGCCATCTAGAAACCTAGAAGTTTTTGGCTTCTGTCCGCCTACCATTTGCACAGGCAACAATGGGTAGTCACATTGCTCTCACAGTGCATGATTCACAGTGAACACTTGCCCCCTAATTATTCATTAAAAGCCCCTGTGATTACATTGGTCCATCCAGATCACCTAGACCAATCTTGCTATATTAAAGTCAGCTCATTAGCAATCTTAATTCTATCTGAAGCCATAATTCTCCTCTGTCACGCAGCATAGAACAATAATAGAAATCAGAGATTAGAACATGATCATCTTTATGAGGTCATTCCACTGCCAACCAAAAGTCACTTTAACAATATTTCCTCACTGTTGTGTTGCTTTTCATCAGTTTACTTTCTATTCTAGATATTCCTCACATAAGCTTTCTAGACCCAGGAGAAAATTACTGACATCTGTCTCTAAAAATACTAAAATATATGGAGAATAATGCACACAATTCTTGACTTCATAAGATCTAGGAAGTGGAATCAAAAGGTTTTCTTCCTTGAAGAGTTACTATAAACAGTGCATTTAACATTAAACTTTCAGGTCATTTTCTATGTACGTAAGCACATATTTCCAATCTAGGTTTTCAAAAACTCATTTATATGGTGAAAAGCCACACTTTTCTTTAAATTTATCTTCTAAGGATAATGGTATACTTATATTAAATGTAACTGACAATTATACCTGCCTGAAATATAAATTTGGAAAGCAATGCAGAAATCTTGACAGTTTATTGTTCATGGTTCATATTAAGAAATCTATACCTCAGACAGAACTTTGCTCTTGAATGGCTAAATATATATATAATTTATATTATACATCACACACATATATATACACACACACATACATACACATACATACATATATATATATATATTAAGTTTTATAAGAAAATTTGCAGTTTATTTTTTTCTATTTCTACCTAATATAATAAAGGATCACATTTATCTTACTGCAAGAATAAAATATATGATACTTAACAAATATATACATTAGCACCCTCATATTTATGTTCTGCAGACATATTGGGCCCCAAAAAAGCAATAGAATAATATTGGTATAAATAATGATTTCCCCTAATTAATAATGGCATTTAAGTACTAGTAAAATAATATTTGTACATGGCCATTAATGTATGTGCAATTATTTTGTGACATTATAACTGATTCTTACTGTTAATACACAGTACAAATTATAAACCACGTAATAAAAATAAAGTTATTTGATAACTGAAAATATATATTTACATATGTGTATATATATATATATATACACATATATGAAAGTTATGTGTGTGTGTGTGTGTTGTTACTTTCTTATGTCTTTCAAAGGGATATTTGACCCATTCAATATGACATACTTTCCTTTCTGAAAATAAGTAGAGACTACTTATTCAGTGAACCATGAAATACTATATAGCTACTAAAAAGGATGGTGACTTTAGATCTTTTGTATTAATTTGGATGGAGTTGAAATACATTCTTCTTAGTAAGGCATCACAAGGGTGGAGAAACAAGAATCCAATGTACTTAATTCTGATATGATGACAAGTGATGCTAGTTCATGTTGGGGGGATGGGGAATGAGAGAGGGATAAGAAAGAAAGAGGGAGGTGGGTGTGGGGCCATGGTGTGTGACGCGCTTCTTGGGGGTGGGACACTCTTAATAGAGGGACTTCACCCAGCAAAACTCAAGATGTATAACCTAGCTCACTGTACCCTCAATGATTCAACAACAACAAAACTACATAAAAAATAATTTCTACTACGATAGCTTCAATAAATATCTATAGGAATAAATTTAGCCAAAAAGGCTAGTGAATTCTTTACACTGAATTAAGAAATTTTAAAAGATAAAATAAAAAATGTCACTTATGGATTAGTCTAAATGATACTTTTAAAATGTCTATGCTACACAATATAATCTGCCAATTCAATACAATCCTATATCAAAGCAACAATGACATTCTTCACAGAAACTGTTTAAAATCTAAAATTTATATGATAATCAAAAAGACCCAGAATGATTGGATGCTTCACCTCATCTGATTTGAAAATATATAAGAAAGGTGTAGTAACCAAAATAGGATAATATTGGTGTAAAATCTGACATGTGGGCCAATGGAGCAAATAGATAAACCCAAAATAAATTTATACATTTACAGCTAACTTATTTTAGACAAAGTTGACAAAAACAAACAATGGAGAAAATAAATCAATGTTTTTATAAGTGTTGTTAGTACAATCGAATATCTGTAAGTAGAACAATGAAGTAACATTATCCCTTAACTCCATATATAAAAAATGAACTCAAAATGAATTAAACATTTAAATGTAAGACATAGAACTTGGAAAATACTATAAGAAAACACACAGCCTCATGGCATCGGTCTGGACTATGATTTGGGGACTTACACTCAAAAATCTCAGGCAAAGCATGAAAAATAGACAAATAGGATGACTTGGAATTAAAAGTTTCTACACATCACCAGGTATAATCAATGGAGTGATGACACAACATATGAATGGAAGGAAATATTTCCAAATTATGCATTTCATCGTTAAATGGTCAAAATATAAAAGGAACTCAAACAGCTATACAACAGAGAAAATAGCTGTAAAGGGACCAAACTACACACACACACACAAAGATTAGCACTGATAAATAAATTTTGTAAAGTTGTGGAATGCAAACTTATCATACTAAGTAGCATTTATATATGCAAATATAAATAATCAGAAAAAGTGATCCCATTTACCACAGCTACAAATTAAATACCTAGGAATAAACTTAACCAAAGGAGTGAAATCTAGTTGCAATGAAGACTATAAAATATTCATAAAAGAAATTGAAAAGAACAAAAAATTAGAAAGTGTTCTATGCCTCAAAGTTTTAAAAAAATCAGTATTGTTAAAATATCAATACAACTCAAAGCAAAAAAGGAAACATGTGAAATTTGTATGGAAGCAAACAAGTCCCAGAATAGTAAAAGCCATTCTGATTAAATAAATAAATAAATAAATAAATAAATAAATAAAAGTGGAGGAATCATCTACCCTGACTTAAAGTTGTACAAGGGAGCTGAAGCAACCAAAAGACCATAGTACCGGCAAAAAAAGACACATAAACCAGTGGAAAAAGGTAGGGAACCCAGAAATAAATTCACACATCTATAGTAAACTTACCTTCACCCAAAATGCCAAGAAACTGCCATGAGGAAATGTCAATATCTTTAATAAATGGTGCTGGGAAAACAAGGTGTCCATATGCAGAAGAATAAAACTAGACCCTTATCTCTCTCCACATACAATTATCAAGCCAAAATTGATATAAGACCTGAAGCTGGAGAAATACTAAAAATGTTTGATAGTAAATGAGAAAATCTCATGAATGGTATGTCAATCAGGCGGATGAAAATATCTCCGATTGTATGTCAAGCCCGCACACTGTACCCCATGATTGAATTATTGTACACAGCTATGATTCAATAAAAAAAAAAAAAAACGTTTATTTTAAGCATTTGTCCAATGGGCAAGGGTTTCTTGAGTAATACTCCCCAAACACAGACAACTAAGGCAAAATTAGACAAATAAGATCACCCCATGCTAAAAAGCTCTGTACAGCAAAGGAAACGACAAAGTGATGATATAACCCACAAAATGAAAGGAAATATTTGGTAAATATCCAAATGATAAGTGATTAGTATCTGGAATATATTAGCAGCTCCAGCAACTCAGTAGAAGAAAAAGTAATTCAATTAACAATAGGAAAATTATCTAAAGACGTTTCTCAAAAGAAGACATACAAATGTCTTTTCGGGCTCAGTGCCCATAGCACAGCGGTTACGGTGCCAACCACATACATCAAGGAAGGAGGGTTTGAACCCAGCCTGGGCCAGCTAAACAACAATGACATCTACAACCAAAAAATAGCCAGGCGTTGTGGTGGGCACATGTAGTCCCAGCTATTTGGGAGGCTGAGGCAAGAGAATTGCTTAAGCCCAAGAGTTTGAGGTTGCTGTGAGCTGTGATGCCACAGCACTCTACCAAAGGGCAACATAGTGAGACTCTGTTTCTAAAAAGTAAATAATTTTTTAAAAGGGCCTTTAGGTATATTAAAAATGCTCAACAAAATTCATTATCAGATAAATGCAAATCAAAGCTACAATGAGATACCATCTCTGTTCAGTTAAAATGACTTTTATAAAAAATACAGGCAATAGTGAATACTGGAGAGAATCTGGAATGTTACTTAGGAGAACTACTATGTAGAAATGTATGGAGGTTCCACAAACAACTAAAAAAGCAATCTTCCAACTAGTTATATATTTAACAAAGGAAAATTCATTATATCAACAGGATATATGCACTCCCATCTTTATCATGGCATTATTCACAATACCCAAGGTATAAAACCAACCTAAGTGTTCATCAACTTATTAATAAACTGTGTTACATGTACACCCGGGCATAGTATATAGTGACAAAGAATCCTGCCATTTGCAGCAATATGAAAAGGAAATGGAAAACATAATGTTAAGTGAAATAAGCCAATCACATAGAAAGAAATCCACATGTTCTCAATTATATATGGGAGATGAATTCTAAAATTTGATTTTATAGAGACAAAGAGTAGAATTATGTTTACTAAAAGCTAAGAAGCATAGCAGGTAGAGGGATAAATTTGAGGATAGTTAATGGGTGCAAAAATATAGTTAGAAAGAATAATATTTGATAGCACAACAAAGAAAAATATTTGATAGCACAACTATAATCAACAATAAGCTAATATACACTTTAAAATAACTGAAAGAGCAGAATTAGAATGCCTCAGCTCTTATCTAGTTAAGCAGTGCTTCTCAAGTTTCCATTTAGTATCTTTTAAGGTCACTAGTTCAAGATTCATCTGGTTGTCCTGGAGCCCCAAGCACAGCAGTGTTTACAAACTATCCCCCTAAATATATCATTTTAATTCTGTTTTTTCTCATTTCATTTGATAGTCACAAGCAAAGGAACTCTGATATTTACCAGCATATTTAGGATCCAGAAAACAACATAAGAGTGGCCAATGTGCTTTAAAGCATTTATTTTAAGCTCAAATTACCTGACATTCCTGGTGCTTATGGTTATAGTGTGGAAGATGCTACTGTGGTAGACATATGTGGTGTTTACTATCATACCTCTGGTCACAAATAAAACCAGATAGATTCCAAAATTACTGATAAAATTCTCAATCAAAACCTACCATGGGGTGACACCCATTGCTCAGTTGGTACGTTGCCAGCCACATACTTGGAGGCTGGTGGAATCAAACCCTGCACGGACCAGCTAAACAACAATGACGCATGCAACAACAACAAAAATAGCCAGGCATTTTGGTGGGCGACTATAGTCCAAACTACTTGGGAGGCTGAGACAAGAAAATCACTTAAGCCCAATAGTTTGAGGTTGCTGTAAGCTTTGACGCAACAGCACTCTACCAAGAGTGACATAGGGTAACACTGTCTCAAAACAAAAAACAAAACAAAACAAAACAAAAACCTACACTGATCCCTGACATTCCTCTACAGAGAATGACCAAAACTTTAGTCACCGTTAGAAGAACTAAGCATGAAAACTGTGGACTGTGTGTTGTACCCACTGAAATAAAGATAAAATAATGTAATATAAATTCACTAAGATTACAATAAAAAGAGGTTGACTAATATAATTCACAGACATATTATTTTCTAAAACAAAAAATGTATACCCAAACAGAGTCTAAAACTAACAGTATACACTAAAATGGAATATGTTGTACCACATATTTCATAAAAATTAAATTCAAACATTTTCCCCTACCATAAACTCCCTTTCCAAATTCTAGTGTTTGTTATGTAGTGCTTACAATAAGCATCACATGTTTGTATATGCTTTACTTCTTTTATTTTCATATTTATGACTCTATGAATTAGGAGTAAATACAGATAATCCTGACTGCCTGATTTAGTTCTATGGCACTCAGAATAATTTATCTTTGTACTTTCTTTGAGTTATTATAAAGGACACTGAATCACACTGACTTCTATTAAGTAATCAGAATGGTGCATTTATACCACACAAATAGTCTAAAATTCTTTGATTCAAAATAATTTTTATCAAATTAAAAATTTCTGAACTCCTCCTGAGAAATTTTAGAGTTTTGTGAGAAATGGCATGTAGTACGTAGAACAGTTAAGTGAGCGAGTTATAGCCGCCCTATCACTGGCAAAAAGAAGAATGGCTATGATACATTTGTGGCTTGTAAAGAAGAAAAAGAGAAATAAAGTGGGCATAATTATGAAATTGAAGGAACAGAATTTCCTGTTATGACTTCATAGAATTTGTTGAGGTGAAAGTGTCCTCTCTTGACATACAAAATCAATGCTATTTACTTGCCTTGGATATTGTTGATCTCTTCCCTACAATTGCAAACTCCTCCAGAAATATTTAGTGCTAATTGTAAGGCATCTTTTACATACCTATCACTATCCTATACTTGTTTCCCCAACTCAAAATTTAAAATAACTTCATGATTAGTGAAGCCTTCCCAATGTTTACCTGGAGAAATAAGCTTATAAAGTCAGTATACTCAACTATATCAATGACAAAAACTGAAAGAAAGAATGACCAAAGCAAAATAAGCTTAAATAGGATTCCCTGATTTAGAAGAAAAGTATAGAATATACTGAGGAACTAAATGCTGTGGAATTACTTTCTTTTCAGATTACTTCATCAACCACCCAAATTTTAGACAAATCATTCTTATAATCCTTGAGAAGGTCATATAAAGAACACTTCATAAACTTTGAGATAAGAAAATTGTATGTTAGAACAAGCATGAGTAACCAGTAAAAACAGAGAATTTGCATGGGGGAGATTCTGAGCCAGAGTGTTAAGATTTTAGAAGAATTACTTGAATGTAAGGCATGAAAGAATATTACCTTTCAGAAACTTAAGTGTTTCTAGTTCAACAGTAAATTATCAACACATTTTAAAATACCTTTTTCCTAATATTTTTCTTTTCTTTAAAAGTCATTATATAACCACATTCATTGGAACATAATTAATTGCTCTCTAATTCTGTTACAATTAAAGATTTCTTTACAATGATATTTACTTACATGTAAATAAAAATGTGTGTTTCACAAACCAGAGAGGTTGCATGTTTGAAGATAAATGTAGGATAGAATCTTATAAATGGTCATTTTGGTTTTAAAAAGGTATGGTTTTGTATTATACTAGACAATCTTTATTTCAACCACTGTGGCCACAATGTAACTGAAAAAGTTAAGAACACTTTAACCTATGGTTTAACATTATTCTTTAAATTATTTGAAATTTAAAGCAGTTGGAAAAATGGATTACAAGAGATGAAATCTTACTATGTAACCCAATAGCACATTGTTACTATCCATTACCTACAACATTAAGTAATATAGGGTAGGTTAACATTGACGGCAAAATAATACATTGTTCAATCTACAACACTCAACACTTAAAATCATTTTTTAATTTAATAAACCTGAATTCACACTTAATCTCAAAAAAATTTCAAAATACACTGTATTTTATTAGATTAATGTGCAATTAGTAAAATTATTTACTTCTAAAATTGCAATTGTTTTACTTTCTTACCATAATGCAAAAAAAATATTAGCGTGTATGACTTCTTCATTCATCACTTAAAATATTTTTTATGTATCAACCACAAGGACATCTCTGCTTCATCCATATTACATTTCAATGTTTTTGATTTTCTAATAAAAGTACACAAATATTGCCTAACTAATATACAAAGCTATCTAATAAATCTAATGTAGCAACAATTAACCACATAGTTCCACATAAACACTAGGAATAAAACCATTGCATTGCTACATTGTGAGTAAAATTACATCAGTACCTGCTTCTCAAAAATGCAAACAAGTATTTCATGCATAGCTCAACCCTAATCAAACAAGCATACTTTAAATGAAATTATGACACTCAGAAAATCCACCTCTGCCTTTTAAACTTAAAATTGCTAAATAATTTTAACTAGATTATTTGCTGTAATCAACATTTTGTTGAGCATAATGTGTGAAAGTCTCAGTGCCTTAGTGCATTTTACTGTGAATCTACTGATATTTATTTAGACAAGATTTTTTAATAAAACTTTTGTTCAATTTATATTTTTAATTAATCACTTTTAATTTTTCTGATATGCTTTGGATAAATATTTTCCACATTTATATTTCTTAATTTTTAATGAAAATTCTCTGATTTTAAATAATTTTTTAGGAAATATTGGATACCCAATAAGACCTGTGATATAAAATTTTTCCCCACTCTAAATTTTTATAATTATCTTTCAGCATATGTACTCTTGTTCATGCTAATTCTAACACTTTGATAAAGCTCTTTTCACAATCATTACATTTATCACACTTTTATCTAGTATGACTTCTTTGATGTTGAGTAAAGTGGGAGCAGTATGAAGATTTTGCAACATTTCTCACATTTGTAACATTTTTCTCTGGTATAAATTCTATTATGTAGAGTTTGGTGTGAACACCTGTTAAGGGTTTTGCCACGTTCTTCACATTAGTAGGGATTCTCTCCGGTATGAATTCACTTATGTGTTGTAAGAACTGAGCACTGGTTAAAGGCTTTGTCACATTCTTCACATTTGTAGGGTTTCTCTCCAGTATGAATTATTTGATGTTTTCTGAAGTTTGAGCAGTCGTTAAAGTCTTTCCCACACACTCCACATTTGTATGGTTTCTCTCCAGTATGAATTCTCTTGTGTGTTGTAAGAATTGAGCACTGGTTAAAAGCTTTGCCACATTCTTCACATTTGTAGGGTTTCTCTCCAGTATGAATTCTCTTATGTGTTATAAGACCTGAGCACTTTTTAAAGGCTCTGCCACATTCGTCACATTTGTAGGGTTTTTCTCCAGTATGAATTACCTGATGTTTTCTGAAGTTTGAGCAGTGGTTAAAGTCTTTCCCACATTCTCCACATTTGTATGGTTTCTCTCCAGTATGACATCTCTTGTGTGTTGTAAAATGTGATCTCTGGTTAAAGGCTTTGCCACATTCCTCACATTTGTAGGGTTTCTCTCCAGTATGAATTCTCTTATGTCTTTTAAGATCTGAGCACTGTTTAAAGGCTCTGCCACATTCTTCACATTTGTAGGGTGTCTCTCCAGTATGAATGATCTGATGTTTTCTGAAGTTTGAGCGGTGGTTAAAGTCTTTCCCACATTCTTCACAATTGTAGGGTTTCTCTCCAGTATGAATTCTCTTGTGTGTTGTAAGATCTGAGCACTGGTTAAAGGCTTTGCCACATTCCTCACATTTGTAGGGTTTCTCTCCAGTATGAATTCTCTTATGTCTTGTAAGATCTGAGCACTGATTAAAGGCTTTGCCACACTCTTCACATTTTTTCAGTTTCTCTTCAGTGTGAATTCTCTTATTTCTTGCAAGGGCTGAGCACCTATTAAATTCTTTGCCACATTCTTCACATTTGTAGGGTTTCTCTCCAGTATGAATTCTCTTGTGTGTTGTAAGCTCTGAGCACTGATTAAATGCTTTGCAACATTCTTCACACTTATACTGTTTCTTTCCTGTGCTAACCTTCTTATTTTCAGAAATATTTGACCTGTCATTAAAGTTTTTGCCACATGAGTTACATTTGAAAGTTTTCTTTCTCATGTGTCTTACCTCATGCCTGCTTAGATTTGTAGAGTTACTAAAGACCTCCATACATTTATTATCTTGAATATTTGTCCTATGTGTAGTTGAGAAACTATGGGCTAGTCCATGATAACGCACTTTCTGCCTCTTACACTCACCCATTCTTTCCCAGTCTTTCCTTAGGTATAAATTTGCAAGGCCACAGCTTCCATATCTTGTCATTATTCCTTTTTGGAATGAATCCATTATATCCTGCTCTGGCAAAAATTCCTGGGTATAATGAGAAGATAGTTCTAAAAGAAATGAAAATATCAATGTATCTCATTTTAGAAACTCAGGAGAATATACTTTACAAACAAATATATAAAATTATACCAAGCACAGTAGCAAGATATCACAGTAGAATACCAAAATATTAATACATTCATAGGTGTATAAACTTGAAAATTTTGACAAATATGACTTTTGAGAACCCTTACAACTGTGTAATAGTTTTAAAGCACACCAAAGTTGCCCAGAATTAAAATTACATAGAAGTCAAGGGAAGGTCATTGTGTTTCCCACCAAATCCCTGCTTCACCTCTAATATGTAGTAATGGCTTAAGTAGTAAAATCTCATCTCCTGGATTCTCCTTCAAAAGAGAATAAATGTAGGGGCACATAGTTTCATACATCTGACCTTCTGTCATCTTTCAAAAGACTGTTTTTCTCTCTTCTATGAAAAATATGCAACTATATGTTTTGAATATGCAAATATCAAATAAACTGTGATATTATGATAGTTCATAAAATATTCCAATTGTGGTATCAAATTTGAAAGATAAAATTATAAAAATAACCATTAATTTATTTTAATACAGATATAATATGAAAAGATATAATTATTAATATCAATGACATAAAGTAGAGGGCAGATGTATACGGAAAAAAAAATGTTTTTAGATAGTCTCACTATGTCACCCTCAGTAGACTGCCACAGTGTTATAGCTCACAGCAAACTCCAACTCTTAGGCTTAAGTGATTCTCTTGTCAGT
>CAUYRH010023452.1:0-25511 GCA_963574655.1 Perodicticus potto
TGTTTACCTCATTAGAACACACCAAGATTTGTCTAGTTTCCTCATGTGAGTGGGGAAGTTATTGGTAATGATAAAGGTTTTCCTTTTAGAAATTTTATAAACACAATTTTGCATTTACATGACTATACATACAGATTCTGACGTGGCTGTCTTTAAATTATCCATTTAAATTGTTGAATTTAATTTGAAACATTATGGCTTCAGGAAAATTTTCTATTCTTACATTGTTCAGAATGATGGTATTGAAGACACCTGTGCTTACCTGTGATTTTTGTTTTAGTGAGTGTTTAAAGACAAAAAAAATCATTTACGTATGCATGAACAAACTTTGTAATCTAAATTATTGACTTGCATGTTTTTTCCTTACCCCAAATCATACTTTACATGTAGGCTCAAGCTTTTTAGTATTTGAGTTACTGGTTGAGCAGAAGCCATGAAAAAAGTCATAATAATCAGAATGTTATCCAACTGTGTATTGTTTACCTATATTGTAAATAATAGTGAACAGTGGTCAATAGTTTTACATTCCTTTAAAAAAATACAATGTACATAACCAAAACTTATTAAAAGACAATCAAATAAAGAATGAGCAAGGGACTCGAAAAGGTACCTTTTAGAAAACACATATGAAAGACCAATATGCTCATGTGAAAATAGAAAACACAAGTTAAAACTACAATGAGCTACCATTGCACACCCTCAGAAATGACTAAAATCAAAACATTTATTTGAAGGCAGAGAATGTCAGCTAGGATGTAGCATCACTAAAACCCTAATATATTGCTGGTTGGTGCACAAAATTAATTTTTAAGCCACATTACTTAAATAAATATCCACAGAATTTTATTTTGCACAAATTTTATGCCTGCTACCATCCTAGTCACTGAGAATACAGTTAAAGGTTAACTTTAGGGTAATAAATGAGACCCACATAGAAACAGGTAGTAGTAATGTAGATTGATACTCTTTATGATGTGGTGAGTATAGAAGATGACTAAAGCCATTTTCCGGGGTAAAATGTATAAAATTGGTACTACCTATCCACAACATGCTTGATAGAATTCACAAGTGAAGGCATCTTGGGTTTGGAGTTTTCTTTGTGGGAAGGTTTTTAATTAAAGTTAATTTCTTTAAAACTGTAGGTCTACTTATATATTTCTATGTTCTATCAGTTTTGATCATTTGTATCTTTTAATAAATGTGGTCATTACATCTAAGTTTTCAAATTTATTGATATAAAATTTGTCATAATGTTCCTTACTACCCTTTCATGATCTGAAGTAAGCCTCTGCTGAGAGTTGCTGCTAATCAGCCATCTTCCCAGAATTCCCTTTTATTCTTGATATTAGTAATTTATATTTCCCTTTACTTTTATTTGAATAATATTAGTCTAGCATGGAGTTCTGTTGGTACTTTCTTCTTTGACCAGTAGCTTATTTAGAAGTGTGTTGGGGCCAGGCATGCTGACAGGGCAGGGCACGTGGCTCATGCCTGTAATCACAGCACTCTGGGAGGCAGAGGCAGGTGGATCAGGTGGATCACTTGAGCTCAGGAATTTGAAACCAGCCTGAGAAAGAGCAAGACCCCATCTCTAAAAAAGTAGCCAGGCCCTGTGGCAGGCGTCTGTAGTTCCAGCTAGTAGGGAAGCTGAGCAATGAGGATGGCTCAAGCCCAAGAGTTTGAGGTTGTTGTGAGTTATGATGCCACGGCACCCTACCAAGGGCTATAAAGTGAGACTTTGTCTCAAAATAAATTAAAGAATAGAGGTGTGCTGCTTGACTTTCAAACATTTGGGATTTCCCATATGTCTTTTGCTTTTCATTTCTAACTTAACACCATTATAATTAGAGAACGTGCTCTATAAGATTTCAACTATTTTAAATTTATGAAGATATTAGTGCATGTTTCACTTGAAAATACATTTAATTGTACAGGTGTATGACTGTAGTGATTTATGGCAATTTGGTTGAGTAGGTTGACTATGTTGTTCAAATCTTCTATGTACTTATTCATTTTCTATCTACTTGTTTTATTAATTATGAAGAGAAGAATGTTGAAATTACCAACATTTGTGAACTACTCTTTTTCCCTTCCATGGTGTCAATTTTCCCTTTGTGTATTTTACAGATCTGTTATTAAGTGAATTAATTCAGAATTGTTATATCTTCTGAATTAATTAGTAGAGTCAGTCTCTTTTTTATGATTGGTTTTTGCATAAAAATATATTTTTTTCTACCTTTTACTTTTAGCATGTGTTTTCTGGTTAGTGAGTTTTTCTCATAAACAGCAAATAATTAAGTCTTTCTTGGTTTGAAAATGCTGTCTTTCAATAGGAGTGTACAGCTACATCATTTACATTTAATGTACTTATGGATGTTAATTTAAATAACATTATCTTGAAATTTGACTTTAACTCTCCCATCTGTTCTTTATCCTTTGTTTCTCCTCTTCTGCTTTTATTAAGTTAAATTATTTTTAATATTTTATTTTATGTCTTCAATTGACTTTCAAACTAAACCTCACTGTTCCTTTATTTTAGGGATTATGTTGAGGTTTGCAATATGTATTTTAAATTTACCATAATTTACCTTATAATATTCTACATGTAAGATAAGAACTTTATAATAATATATTTTCATTTATTTTCTCCATGCACTACAGTAATGCTTTATAATTTTCTTCTACTAATGATATAAATGCTATAATAGAGAGTGGCCATAAAGTTCATGCACATGTGTACCTTTTATTTTATCAATAAAATACATGGAATGGAGAACACTTAGAAAAAGAGACCACACAAGTAAAAATGTCACTAGATGAAAATATGTCTCCCAATATTCAATGAGGTGGTGGTAGGTCTTTGAAAAAAGTGATGATTAGCTCTCTATAAATTTTTCTTATACACTGAGGCTACAATATAAGTATCTTGAGAGCAGATATTTTCATATGTTTTATGATCTTACATTAAATAATTATCTTTAAAACAAATTAGTAACTTGGAAAATTTTTTATTTCCTACATATTGACTATATGGAATTCTTTATTCCTTCACATTTTACAAGTCTCCATCTGATATCATTTTTCTTCTTCTAGAAGAACTTCTTTTAACATTTCTTTTAGGGCAGCCCTAGAGGAAGCAAGTCTTTGATGTGTTTTACTATGTCATTATTTCATTATCATCTTTGAAGAATATTTTTATAGAATGCAGAATTCTAGGCTGACATTTTTTGTTTCCTCAGGACTTCCAAAAGTCTTTTTTTTTTCTAGTTTTCATAGTTCTTAATGAACATTCTTATTCACTGCCTGTAATGTGCCAAATCTGTGGTTGTTCTTAGGACTTTTTTTCTTTGTCACTAATTTTCAGTAAATTGATTATAACATGCCTTTGTGTAGTTTGCTTTGTGTTTATGGTGCTTAGAGTTTGTTGAGATGCTTGAATTGATTGAGTTTATAGTTTTCACCAAATTTATAAAACTTTTAGTTATTGTTTCTTAAAAAAAAATTCTACAATAATCTCATTTTTTGTTACTGCAATTAAACTTATGATAGATGGCTTGGTATTGTTTTAAGGGTCACTGAGGCTTTGTTGTGTGTTTTGAGCCTTTTTTCTCTCTTTTTCTCTCATTAAATTTGAATAGTTGCTGTTGCTTATCGGCAAGTTCAACATTCTTTTCTTCTGCAGTTTTTAATCTAGTGAAAATTTCCATTCAGATAGTGTGTTTTTCCATTCAAGAATTCCCACTTCGCTCTTTTGTTATCCATAAATTCCAACTCTGTACTGAGAGTTACTATGTACTTGGTGTTATTTTCATGTTTTTCCTTAAGTCTTTTAACACATTTATAACATGTGTAATGGTTTTAAAGCCTTGTTGTGTCATGTCTTTCTCCCTATCATCATATTTCTCATTATTCTCTAAATCAATCTTACTGATTTGATCTTGATTAGGACTTATAATTTTCTGCCTCTGTCCAATAAATTTTTACACTTGACCTTAGCCAAAATGCCAAGAAGCGATGTCTAATAAATTTTTAGTAGTTGATACATAAAAAAATTTTTAGTAGTATGTTTTGAAATACAACATTGTTGAGTGTATGAATTTTTTGTGTGACTTTTAGTAGAGTATTGTTTTGAAACAGTGTTGTTCCAGCAGGCTATTAATATATTTACAAGACTTGTTTAACTTTGTTAATGTGAGTCTAGTGTAGATGTTAATCTAGGACTATATTAGCCCTACTTTTTTAGGTATGGTCTTCATAGTACTCTACTAAATGCCCAGGAATTTAATGACAACTCTTCACTCTGATTGGTCTGAACGTGATCTCCACCCAGCCTTGTGTTTGTTCTATAAATTGTTCTTTCACCACTCCTTGCTCATTTTTTACCCAACCATTGACTCTTTCCCTGGCCTCATGGTATCTCACTCTGTGCATGAATAGCTTAATATTCAGCCAAAGACCCAGTGGGCTCCCCTATGCAGGTAACTTGAGTTTCTTCTTATCAAAGTTCCTTTATCCCCACTACCTTACACTGCAAATTCTAACTGCCTCTGTCGCCTGGAAGTCTGAGCTCTCTTTACTCAGTGAGATTATTAAGTTCGGTTAGCCTCCCACTTGCAGAAAGTTCCTCCAAGTAAAAATACAGATAATCATGATGTTTAGATCATTCATTTTCTTCCTCTCAGAAATTTCAGTCTTTTACTGCCTATTGCTCAACATTTGAAAACGTTTATATCATAGTTTTTTGGGGGGGGGTCTAATTTTCTAGTCACTTACAACATGGGCAAAATTTGATAGTAGTTACCCTCTCAGTCCTAAAGCAGAAGTCTCTTGAGCTGTGTTTGAAGAATAACATAGACCTTTGTAAAACAGGTAAGAAGTCTGGATTTTACTCTGTGAGCAATGTGGACCCTCCAAAGAGCTCCAGGCAGGGAAGAGACACAAGATGATCTACATTCTAAAATATCAATGTTTCATTAAGGATGGATTGAGAATGAGAAAAATGGATGAAAAATACACCAATTAGAAGGCCATTTCAATATTCCAGACAAGATACTGTGGTGGCCTAAACCTTCTAATAATAGTGATAATGAAGAGCATTGATAATAATTGAGAAATACTTGGTGGTCATTTGGATATGGGGAGGAAGGGAAAAGGAAAGATCATGAATGACTCCCAGGTTTTTGTCTGACTAAATAGAAGTTGGTGCCATATGCTGAAAGTTGGTGCCATATGTATCTCTATATAAAATAAGAACTGTGTTTTATGAACATACTTATATTAGTTTGCTAGGATAGCAGTAAAGTGTCACAGACTAGTAGCTTAAACATCATAAATCTATTGTCTCACATTCCAGAGACATGTCTTCTTGGGGCTGTGAGAGAATAATCTGTTCCAGGCATCTCTCCATGGCTGTTTCCTTCTTTTGTCCCTTCACATTCTCTTCTCTATGCTTGTCTCTGTGTCCAAATTACTCCCTCTTGATAAGAATGCCAGACATATAATATTAGGGTCTATCCTAATGACCTCATTATAACTTGGTTACTTCGATAGACCCCTATCTTTTAAAAAGGCCATAATCTGCAGTAGTGGTGGTTAGGTTGACAACAAATGAATTTGGGGGATACAATTCAACTCACAACAATAAGTCTGAAAGAAAAGACCCAATGTTTTTAATTACTGACATTTTATAAGATATTCAAAGACATGCACACAGATGTCAATACAAGCTTCATTGCAAGATCTGCAGGGTACAAAATGCAATATATACATTAATATTCACCAGGTTAAAATTTTGTGTATGATTTTATAGGTGTATATTTCTAAATTATAATGTGTGGTGGCATATATATATGGATTAATAATTGACTCAAATATTTCTTGGTAACATTTGCAGTGATCCTTGCTAATACTAGATTTCCAAAAGCATATTTTAAAAATCTTCTTAGTAAAAAGTTTGTGTTGAGAATCCTAGAGAACTCAGATGCATAATTGAGGTGAAGATAGGGAAAAGAAGGACTTGAATACAAAAGGAAAAAACTAATGTAAAATTGTATATGATATCAAACGATGAATTAGTGTAGTTTCATGAACAGAGTCTTGACATAATGAAAGTAGTTGTAGAAACTCAAACAATAAAAGAAATCTTTCATGCTTAATAGTATTAATAAAATACTTGGGAATGGAGAACACTTAGAAAAAGAGACCACACAAGTAAAAATGTCACTAGATGAAAATAGGTCTCTCAATATTCAATGAGGTGGTGGTAGGTCTTTGAACTAATACAAAAAAGTGACGATTAGCTCTATAAATTTTTCTTATGCACTGAGGCTACAATATAAGTATCTTTAGAGCAGACAATACCCTAATATGTTTTACACATGTTCTATTTTTTAAGTTGTTACAAATAATTTTATATAGTAAAACTCCTCGCAATTATCAGTTTGTTATTCATGGGTCCAAAAATATTATGAGCTCTCCTAATTTAGAGAAAGAGAAGCAAGACAGGTCAGGATAAATCCATCCCAAATCAAATGCATGAATCAGGTCTCTAAAATATCAATATGGATCCATATGTTTAAGATTCTCATCCCAGGATTTAGGGATGAGAATCTCACCCATGCATTCTACCCTATTGTATATTTTCAAGCACTGTATATTAAGCATGCTTTAAAAAAACATGCTATTATGACACAAAATAGTGAATTCTATATTATAGAATTCACTAAATACAATGAGTAAATTCTATTTACTCATTCTGAGAATATGTTTCTTAATCAAAGATCTAGTTCTTTCAGAATAAGAAAGAACATTTAGCTTAGTTATATTTATTCCATGAGTAAAAGTTCTCATGGAATAAACTCCATCAAGTCCTTTCTTCCCAGTCTCTTTTAACATTACATATGTTATTTCACTTGATTTTTACAACTACCTTTGAACATAAGTATCATTATTCTTAATCTTATCATTAAGCAAATTCAGAGAGATTAAGTAACTTGCCCCTCAAACCCAGTTCTAATTAGTAGAATTTGAATTAAAGCAATGTATTAATTAGGACAAAAACAATGCTGCTAAAATACACTTTCCTTTTCTCCCTTTCCCCTTCCCCAGAAAACTCCCAAGGCTTAAAGAAGATCAAATCTCCTTTTTTCATGTAACAATCTAGGGATGGATGGCTCAGGGCTAGCAGGATGGTTTGATCCTCCAAACCTATCTTTCTACTCTTGATTCAAGACTCCAGTTGCCTCTATTTCCCAGCTATCAGGACGGGAAAGGTGGGAGGCACTGGCAAATGTTTTGTCTGCAATTGCTTTCTTTTTAATAGGACACACTCCTGTTCATAGTCAAAGGACCAGAGCACAGGCATACCTGTCTATAAGGAGAAAAAAATATAGTTAGTAGGCCCTGCATTGGAGATGGATTATAATCAACATTGATTAGTAGATGCAGCATGTGTTGAGTGAAAGAATTCAGAGAAACTTATGGAGGTCAGCCAGATAATGTACAAAAGGAAATACGGTATAGGAGACTAAATATTACCTACTCTCTTACAAAATTGGTATAACATGAGCCAAGAATTCAATTGAGAGTCTATCAAGTAAAGATGGATAAAGACTCTCCTTCACATGCACCTTTCCGAGTTACCTAGTTAACATAATTCCATTCTTGTGATAATGATACTATATTCAGAATATTTTTATACACACAGATTAATACAATAAGAAGAGGATTAGGTCTACTGAACTCCTGTTTGGAGGAAGATTTGGCAAGGGTATTGAGAATGGCTTTAGAATCCAGTAAAAGAAGATAACAAGAGACTTGATTTATAAATAAAAGGCACTTTCTTGAGTTCTGTGGAACTGTTAAAACTTCCTTTGACTGGGGTCATGCTCAAAGTAAATGTAGATTTGCATTGCCTTCAAAAGCGCCAATGGTGTATGTAGGAAGTTCTATGGGAGTGTGTTTAGGAGAGTCACATAAGCCCTTTTGTTCCAAAAATAATGAAAAACAAAATACTTTGCCAGGTAAATCATTATAGAACACTTACGTATTTCAGGTTCATAAATGTGCATTAATAATTTGATGTTGAACATGGGCTAATGGAATCATCATTTGGATTTGACTCACAAAGCCTTGCTGGAACTAATTATTAATAGTTTCATGCAGATCTGAAACTACCTGCCTAAAGTAATAATACAAAGAAAATAAAGCTACAAGAGGCATTCCAGTGGGAATTTCAGAAACAAAGAACATACACATTGGAGGTGATAGTATATAAGCAAAGACATTACCTTAATGTAGTCAAGGAGTATATTCAAAAGACATAAAGATATAGTTGAAAAGAATGAAAGCTATTTAGTGAAAGAAATATTAGGTGTAGACTTGAGATTCCTTAGGTAACAGGGGATCTAGACAGGTTTTGATGGAAGTATTGCTTGAAGCTGGTGATTTGGGTAGCTGCATGCACTATGACTTAAATAAAAATAAATTTATTATTTATAGCTATAATTCAAGTAACAAAACTCCCTTTTCCTTCCTTTCTATTTATGCTTCTTTAAAACTCTCCTTTTTCATTTTCACGTCTACAGTATTCACAAAAGTGCCTTCTTTGCCTTCACCTGTTACCCACGTTATCCATTCTGCTGTTGTCATGGCAAAGCTTCTCATTACACACTTTGATTTCTTCCTGACCTATAGTCTCTTTATCCAGATAGTCCCTTTATCTAGTTAAGTGACGCTTCACATCTGAAAGATTCCAAATTCCCAAGCCCTTTCATTTCTTTACTTCCAAGATTTCCAGATTGATCACTCACCCATGAGAACAGGTGAGCATTGTCCATTCAATGGCAGGAATTAGTAAGAGAAAGTGCTGCAAAGATGTAAGTGCTAGGACAAAAATCTATGTATTAGAGTTTTTGTTAGCATGCTTCCTTGCAATCTGTTAAGAGAGCAAAATTTTATAGAGCATATATCATGCATTTGAACCAAAAAGTTCTTCTCAGGAGTTTAGAACATATGTATCAAGCAGAGAAAGCTTCTTGCCTATCCAATATCCTGTTTTCAGTGATAACAGAAACCAAGTATATCCACAGTGGTGATATTCCAGCCTGGCTTGTGAATGGCTTTGTGATTAAGTTTGGCCAAAAAGATGTAAAGTAAAAGTTTTGCATTGGTATTCTAGGAAATATTTATCAAAAGATAATAGACAATTGTTCCATGCCAATTTTTGCTGTACTTTCTTCCTCCTGGACAACTAGATGGATGGCTGGTGTGAAGGATGGATCTCTAGCAGCTTACTTAAACCATTAGGCAACCTTTGGGATGGAAACCACATTAAGGAAGGTGGAGTGGAAAGACAGGGACTTTAGGCTGATGAGCTATCATGCCAATTCTGAACTATCTTCATACTTCTCTTACTTGATGTTGAACTAATTCTCTACTTTGATTAAGCCACCTTTCCAAGTAATTGTTAAATGCAGTAGAACTTAAATCCTAACATATAGAATGGTGATAAGTTATTTTCATTGAATAATAATTATGGAGGAGAAAGCTGGGAGGGTGGGGGAAGCCAATAAATTAACAAATACTTTACCATGCCAGTGATAATGGTTTGAAAGTTTAACAAGGCCCTATTATTATAACTTTTCTAGACTTTACTTGTGTATTTTCTTTTTTTTTTTTTTTCTTTTTTTTTACTTGTGTATTTTCTAGACCTTACTTGTGTGATATATTGTCAAGGTAGTACAAGCACTAATTTTATCTTCTTAAATTTCCTTCTTAGAAAAATAAATATCACTCTTCAGAGGCATAATTATCATATGTGCTTTTCAACACCATTATGCGATTGAAAGATAGAAATGGGCAAGGAAAATGTTCGTGAAAGATTTTTGAATTGAGGAAAAAAATATTTCATTTTCCTCATTTTGTGATTATCATTGAGATGTTTTCTTACTATTTTGTTTCAGGAATAATTGAGCAACCAACATTATCAGGTTGAAAAAGTAATGTAAAATTAAAATTTATTAGCAGAATCATTTTACTAGGAAGGTATAATTCTGAAGGAACTGTACTATGTTCTTTGCCAGGACATTATTGCATTTGTATCCAGAATGCAATAATCATGGTTTTAGCCAATATTGGTGGCGAAAAAACTCAATTGGATTCTCCTACCCAAATATGTTACTTTCCAAACATCCTTTGTTCCTTAAAGTGAACACTGAAATAATATGTCCACAACTACAAAATGTTTGAACCCACTGTATGAGAGGGAAAGAAGCATGTGATCTCTAGAGGCATATGTTTTTAACTGTAGTATATTAATTGAATGTTTGCAAACCATTTTGAACAGGTAAAAAGATCAGGGAATGAAACAATACAGTGTATACTATAAAAACATACATATCTTAAGGTTAAAGAACTTAGTTTCCCTTTCTTGTACCATAGCAGAAATAATTAATGCAGGAGGTAAGTTTTTGCTGTTGAGCTTTTTTTCTTGCTAGGTCCTCACAAGTGGTTTATGTGACTCCCCATACCAAAGAGTCACAATCAATGTGTTTTAGCAGCTTTAAGAAATTACCTTCTAGAACTGCATTCAACTGAAATTTCTTTTTATTTCTCTTTCTTATTTAGAGGCATGTGTTAGAAAGTTGCAGCAGCTAAGGAAGGATAAGCATCCTGCCCACCTTTGTTAGGTCTAAAAGTTGATCAAAGTCACTTGAGTTAAAATTCTTTTCAAATGTCATCATCAGCCCCCAACTAGAATGAAATGCAGTAAGCAATATGCTTCCCCGCCCGCTACGCGCAACTTTTCTCCTACACTTGCCTTTTGTTACATTATCTAATCTCAAAATATTTTCTCAAAGTTCTACTTCAAGGACATTTTTAAAAATTACTTTATGCAAAAAAATCAGGAAGCACAAAAGTTAAAGTTCTTACAGCATCCCTAACGTACACGTAGTGCACAGATTGTATAAATTAAGCTTGAATTTGTATCACGTAACCTGTGATCAACAATGTGATGTGCATTCAGTGTGAGGGAACTAATGTTTCTCTGACATGCTATGACACCCAGTGCTTCTACCCAAACTTAGCCCTTTATGTTTTTTCAACATTCAAATTAAAAATAAAATTCTAGGATTAGCAGAGTTAAAGTTATCTTCCATTTCCAATGTAAATAAAAGGTGATGAAATGTATTTTTTTCCAAATACTGGTCCAGTGTCATTCCTATTTGCTGAATGAAGAATGGGTATTTTGAATTCCACATAAAAATATCTTTCCTCCTACCCTCATCTCCAAAACAAAATTGTAAAGACTCATATTTTTACATTATTGTGTCTCAGCATCTAATTTCAATTTCTATTTTTTTCAGATATGCTTCATTTGAATTATCTTCAAACAACATAAAACATTTTCTAAGTTATGACATCTGAACTTACTATTATAGATGAAAAAACTGAAGGTGAAATATCCAATTTCCCTTTTCATGTAAATAAAGCCATTTCTCAACTTCTTTCACCCCAAATTTATCTTTTATGAAATATAAATTTAATTTTTATTTTAATGAAAACCATTTCTCTAAACAAATAATGGCTTACAACAATACAAAATGCTGTCCTATAAAAATATTTTTAACATTAAAGACTTAACTAAAAGATACAAATTTGAAAATATCCCTTTCTGTTTGCCTTAAAACTGACAAAGACTTTCAAACTGTATACTAACCTGTGTCCATGACATGGTGGTAAATTTGATATTCTCAGACACTGCTGCTAAGGACATAATTGCTTCCATTTTTCAGAGGGACAATTTGGCAAACTTTATTAAGATTTTCAAGATTATCTATATAAATCAATTCAACAATGTGTACCCAAATCATAAAGGTCATGTGTCACTATTTATTTAGAAATAAGGAAAAAAGAGGTATTTGAGAAATATTCAAACCAGCCTACCATTCCTAGTAAGGAACTGGATAAGCAAATTGTGGTATAACCACATACTTTAAGATTATGTAGAATTATACTCCCAAAGAATAATTAACAGGTAGGTTCTCATGCAGGAATTTTTCTAGTGAAAAAATGAAAAAAAACAAAGCTTATAAACATAAGCAAAGTATGTAAATTAAGGCCAAATTTATTTTTATATAGTTTTTGCAAAAATGGCTTTAATAAAAACCTTTTTTATTGACTACCTTTGAATCATGTCCTCCCATCTGACCCTCAACTGAGAGGAAGATTTGTTTGGGCCAATTAGACATTAGCTCATGGGAAGCCAGTAGACACTGAACAAGTGCTGGCATGGGAGAGTCTGCCCACATACTGTTTTTTTGAACCTTGAGGTCACCATGTAAAGAAGCCTAAGGTCATGCACAGGAAAGGAGAAGGTCATACACAACAGTGATGAGTCACCCCTGCTGCTGCCTCCAGACCAACCAGCCAGCTAGCAGTAGGCATATGCGTGGGGCCACTGAAGGTCAGCTTGCCAACATGCCAGCAGACCCACCGAATTATCAGATAAAGAAAATAAATGTTTTTGGTTTTTAAGCCAGCGGGTTTTGAGTTTGGTTTATAACAAAGAAAAATCTAACTGATGCAGATAGTAAGATGACCATAGACTTTGATCTTTACTTTCAAGTCTTCTAAGTTTTGCCAATGCGATATAGTGCGGCTTTCTTTTATCATCAGAAGATAATATTGTGATATAATGAGAAAAAAATGCAAAACAAAAAATAGAAACAGTTGAAGAAACATCAAAAAAATCATTTTCCCTCTGGGTCCCCCTCAATTATCAGCTTTCCTATAGGAGCAAACACTGTCATTTCTTGAAATGCTTTTCGTGAGCCGTTTTAATATCTTTTTTTAGGGCTGTATTCCAGTGTCTCTGATTTTATCACAGCTCATCTCTGTGATATTGGTGTCCTCTGATGTACTGACGTCAGTAACAGACAAGTTTAACTTACTGACTTACACACTAGAAAAAAGGTTATTTTTTCCTTTGGGTCCACAGTGTTTCATTATGAAAATAGAATTTAAAAACTCTGGAAACAAAATGATCCTTTATAATTTGATAAAAAAAAACATGTTTTTTTTTTTTGTTTTTTTTTTTTGGTTGCAGCCATCATCGTTGTTTGGCGGGACCGGGCTGGATTCAAACCCGCCAGCTCAGGTGTACGTGGCTGGCGCCCCAGCCCATTGAGCCATAGGTGCTGAGCCAAAAACATGTTATTTTTATTGTTTTCTGTGTGTGAGTTATGTGCAATTCACGAAGCACTAGAATCAATTTTTACACCACATGCCCTGTGCCATGTGAATGTTTTGTGACTTATGACATGCTGATTGAATTTGTTTCTGAGAATTGAGTCTTTTGCCATTCCACAAGTATTTAGTGGAGTGGATTTGGGGAGGTCCCCCCAAAGCATGTGCAACAATATCATATCGCTGCATATTACCATATCGATTTGTTCAAAGAACCACCAGGCAAACATTCTAGGGGAAAAATGCCACAGCAAGTTTTTTAGTGGGAGAACACAGCCCAGCAAGTGTGGCGCCCTGGGCAGGTGGGCTGGAGCAGGCTAATAGGAGGTAGGGGAGACAGCCGATTGACAGGGAAAACGATGAGCAGAGGTTTCACAGCACCCCGGCATGCTATGGACATCCCTGCCTACTCATCAGTTCTATATGCTCTGTGAGGCCTCTGCGTTCAAAACTAGCATGAATTAAATACAATTCATGTGGCAGTTAGTGTGTTAAACTCGCCATTTAAGAGTTTCATCACAATAATCATTAGGTAAAAAACGACAAACCTATTACCTTCTTTTATGAAAAAAAATTTTCATTGGACCAGCATTTAATTACAGAATATTTTCAGAAAATTAACTATTGTGCCCAATGTAGATTTAGAGAAGTTGATATTAACTGATAATTACAGACAAATATTCACTAACATGGAATATGTTTTGTGCAATAAGTATTTTAAAATAAGATCCATTGCCTTTTTATAAGGTAACTGGATGGAAAAAATACATACTTTAATAAATCTTTACTTTTTACAGAGTTAAATATTTATTTGGTAGAAGTAATTCATCAATAAATCCAATATTTATTTGGTAGATATAATTTAATAAGATATCAAAAGATTATTGATAAGCATCCTACATATAACAATAGGAGATCAATGCCTGGGAAGGAGGGAAAAAAAGGTATTGATCCCCTGGCATCCTGTGTACAGGAGAAGGAAAAAGGAGAAGTCTGGAAATAGGGACTTGAACAAAGAACCAAGCAGATGGTGAAATTCTGGGACCCTTGCTGTAACCAACCCCAAATACTCACAGTGTTCCCCTCCACTGCCTACACCCCTCCCTCACAAACAAAGTCTTAGGAAAACTCTCCTGAAACTAACCAAAACTATGAGAGAATTCTGTCAATGAAACTCAATGGCAAGGCTGCTTTTTGCATCAAGGTGTGGGGCAGACACAGACGCAGAAGCCTGGTGGACAGAGACTTCAGCTCAGAACTTCCATCTGGGGCACGCAGACAGGAACCCAGACAGTAGGGAACGCATTCACGTCCTCCCTGCCCCCCCACCCCCACCCCTCGGGCCCCTTCTCTGCCTCGGAGACGCCGTGGAATCGGCTCACCAAGGTTGGGCCCTTCCGTGACTCATTTGTTCAAGAAGGGAAAGGAAAACTAACAGTTAAGAGAAGTCTTTGGAGAAAAGAGCCCAAGGGGAAGTTTGGCAGCAGATGCCGTTTGCCATGGCACTCTCCTCTCCCTGGGCTTCATTCCGGGTCATGCTCGCACGCACCCATCACTCATGTTTCGGCCACTCTGGCAGAGTGAATTTTTTTATCTTAGGCTTTCCTCTCATATCCCTCCACCTCATTCAGACATTTTGACCCTTTAGCACTCAGTACCTGCAACAAAACAATTTGTTTGTGGTAGGTTTTGTGCTTTTCTAATTAATCTTACCCTCCCGTCCCCCATAGTTCCTAAACACCCCGTCCTTTTTCTCTTTCCCTATAGTCCTGCCGCAGCTACTTCCTGATGACAGAAACCTTCCAGACAGGTGTTTTCTTGCTGTATGCTAATTCCAAAAGAGCTGATACCAGTGTCCTTAGACCAATAATGAGCCAAAGAGTAGTTCCCTCTTCTCTTTCCTGAATAATCACCAAAGCCTTTTCATGGTGTGGATATTCCTGGAACCCTCAGATCTAGTCCTTCACTGTTAGAAACTGCAACATTTAGTCATGGGGTCTCAGTAGTATCCTAATTAGGTCAGTCGGAAGTAAGTCTCATCTTCCTCCTATCCTTCTACAGAAGGGCGTGCTCAGCACTCTGAATAGGAAGGTCATTAGTAAACATTTATACTTATACCCCACCACAATCTCTTTACAATCCAAGTGGCTGTCTCATCTAGCCCCCCAAATACATATATAGAGCTGTACAGTCTACTGTGAACTAGCTTTATGGCAGTTATTTATTCTAAGCAGTTCCCATGCATTAATTAGCATTCTTAGAGCTGCCCATAAGGCATAGACGATTGTAACAGTGGACAAATGAAAATCAGAGAAGCAAAATCATTCTTCAAAGCTCCCAAACAGATTAAGTGGCAGTAGTTAGGGATTGAAATTTAGCTATTTTCCCCAAAGCCAATATTAATCCAATTCCCTCATTTCACACTTAAAAAATTAAGGCCCTAAATGTATAACAATGTGGGTTTTTTTCAAATGGTCATTTTAAATGTGTTGATATGTGTTTCATATACTGGAAACATAATATATCTGCATAATGGAAATAAAATTTACATACACATAAAAGCCAAGACTAAAGCCTAGTTCTGTAGTTCTGGTCCATGCTGCTTTTTAAATTAAAATTAGGCTAATTATTTTCATATTTTGCAATTGATGAATATTTACTTTTTGCCCGATAAGAGAGTACTCAGGATAGACGTGCTGAGTGACTGAATGAATTAAGCTTCACTACTTTGATTTCATGTGATTGCATATACCTATAGGAGTTGGTAAACTTGATCCCATTGGAAATCTCTGCTCTTTAAGGATGCTTGGTCTGCATAATTTTTGCTCATACAGGATGGCCATTTGGTCAGAACTTTAAAGGTCCTTGGAAACATGACATCAAAAAATGATCATGGGAATATTGCAATCGTATGGACATCTGGAGTGGTGATACATGTAATTCTTAGGTGTCTGTTAAAGTCAGCCCTGCCCAGTAAGGAAACTTTGTTCTAGTGCACGTTCTTTTCTCAGTCACACGGCCATGCCACTTAACAGCTCCCTAAACGGTTTCAGGTACTTAGCTCTGTTCTCCCAAACCACAGGGAAGAAACCCATTCTCTGTGGGAAGAACAAACTTTCACATGTTGTTTACTCTCCAGACTCACCATAAGCCACGATGGATTTTTCCTTTGTCACCCACATGAACATGTTGCTCACACGCAGCCCTTTCCTGCTCAAGTTTGCATTGCCTTGTAAAGCCCAATTTTCTCTAATTACATCATGCCATGCGCTGTAAATCGCATTTGCATCCCATTTAAAGCATAAACCACAATAGACACTGAAGAACAAAAGGAACCACAAGCCCAGATTTTTTGACAAAACTCCCACACATTGATAATTGGAAGCACATAAATCTCTGCACAGATGAGGTCTGAGGCTGTTGCCATGGCTTACAGTGCATGTCTCTCAGCCTCATCTATCTTCAGTTCTGCCACCAAATCCTCTGGCAGAGTGTATAGGGCAAGAAATAACCAACAAAAACTTCCTGAGAAGTAATAGAAACAAAAACAAACAACATGTATTGCCTGAAAAATTTTGCTTCTGGAATCTTCATCTCCAGCAGGATTGAGACCTTTCACATTGCTTGATGATATAGAATTCCCATTGCCAGAATTCAAATTTAAGTTCTAAAACAACAGCTGGTTACTAATAGGTTAAGGTACATCTTTGTGTATATAAGGCTTATTTAAGAAGTCCAAATTATTTTCAGAACTATAAAAAAAATAATTTTGCCCCTAGCTTATATAAACAGTTCCCATGAACAGTGGGGATTTTCTGTATGTGTTTAATTATCCATCAAAATTCCATAGTTCTAAACTAGACCAAATTCCTTTACAATATGGCCCCTAAATTTAATTACCATTTTAAGGTGCAAATCTAATGGAAAGTGAAAGCCCTTTCATTATGTTGCAGAACAGCTGACTCTGATTTGCTGCTGGAACCAATTTTGTCAGTTCTATAGGTATACAGCACACCCAATGGACCTGCGTTAGGATGATTTAGCCTCTTAATAACTAGAGAAAACTAACATTATCTCCCTTTAAAAATCAATAAGAAGGCAGACCTAATCCTTGCAGATTATCATCCTCCAGGGAACAATCAGAATATTAACACAGGTCAATTTCTATGTCTGAATTGTCAGAAACTGTTTAACTGGATAATAATTTGCTACAAGAGGTTGAATAAGTGTCTGGCTTGAAATAGTCTGGCAACAAAAGCAGGATTTTAATTAGATTATCAGAGAGCTATTTGTTAAATTTTGGAATGCTGATAAATTTTTAAAAGCTCTTCTAATCTGGAGATAATTACCTTCAATCATTAAACTTGTTCTTGATTAAGAATCTGAAAATGAGCCTGTTAAGCCTTCAGCAAAATAGTAAACCCAATAAAACACTGAGAATAATGCTGCCAAGCTACCAGGAAACTCAAAGAGCTACTAGTCCTAGAATCTGCACAACTGGTGGAAATTAAACTAATGCTCAAAAAAAGACCAATGCATCTTGAATGAATTCTGACCTTGGGTAAGGTTTTGGAACCTGCTTCAGAAAAATCAAAAGCAAGATTTACACTTGGATAAATCTTTGAAAAGTGCCTGGAGAAGACAAATTTCTTATGCTTCAAAGTGACAGAGGTGATAAAAACAAAGGATGAGAATGATTTAACTCCTCAGCACATATCCTAGATATTTTAAAAACTACAAAGAAAAAAATAAGATCCAAATATAATATATGTACAAGACGGATAACTATCAACAGTATACCTGGATGGTGACTGTAGGACATTCTTCTTTCCTCTGTAACCTTTCCTCTGTAAGCTTTGGCCTTAACTATCTGGGAAATCAAATCAGGTGGACCATTGAAGACCACATGGATGTCTTCCACTGTTTCAAAACCAAAGATGGTAATCTTGAACACTGTTAAATGGCAATGACTATCTAAGACTTTCTTTATAACGTGCGAAATGCATCTCTTTCTATCTTGATGGTAATTATTATTGTTGGCATAAAGGCCACTACCACAGGTAAAAGGCAAGTGTTACTAATTATCTTATTACATAGTAAGAGAAAGTAGGTATAAAAAGAATATCTGGCTTTTCCAAGGTTTCATAGTAAGTTTAGGGGTAAAATTTAATGAAAGCCACATTTTGCCAATATCTAAAATAATCTGTGTTTGGAACTAGTAGATGCTATTTTAACTCAGACCATCTACAGCCTATTTAGTAAGCTGTTGCTAAAATAATATGCTGCCTAAAATAGTTTACAAAGGCCCATGGAATGGCTTTGGCATGCTTTTATTCTATAAATTATTGAGCACCTACCATGTGTCATATACTATACTAAGTTCTATAATATGTACAATGAATAACACAAAAAAATCAACACCTATATACTTGAAATTTTATTTTAGTGTGGGAGGACACATAAAGCAACCAATAAATCAAATAATTACAAATTGTTTTACTCTTAGGCACTGAAACTCAACTGGAGTAGTAATAACCTCCCTCAGAGGCATCATGGGTTGATAAATGATTTAAAGGATTAATGACATTTAGTGTTGGGAAAAAGGATGTTAAAAATCTTGAAAGTGGTGGGGGCAGGGCAGCAAAGGTGGAAGTCACACAAAATAATTATCCGTTTTATCCAAAGTGCCAACCATACCCTACTGAGAAATAATGTGCCTGTCTGAATTACCTAATATAGTCAGTGCTCCAGTTAAACTTTCTTACTATGCGAAGATGACTGTCTTAGGTAGTATAAAGCAAAGAGAAGAAAAACAAGAGATACTTTCTTGTTTTCCCCCCATGAACCCGATCTGTAGGCTAAATTATACAAATACATAGTAAGTGGGAAGGAAAACAGGGAGACTAAGGCAGAACTATGGCATATTAACAAAGTATATGCTGGTATAGAAGTTAATAGCTTGGGGATATTTTGGGAAGAGGGAAAAATTGAGCCAAATTTTTTTAAAGGGCATGAATGGTTATATATGAGGAGAGGGGGGCATGTCTAAGCAAAGGAAGAGGCAGGCAAAAACAAAAAGATAAAGTCTAGCCCTAAGTGGTTAACCTAAAAAGAGTATGAGAGCTATCTACAAATACAAACAAAATTCAAGACTACACGTAGTCACTGGGTTTCCCCAAGGATGCACATTCCTTGATTTTGTATCTAAATTTTGCAATATATTAAGGTGAACTCTGCTTTTAAAAGCACCTGTTATTATTTCTGTTTTTACTATTCCATATTTCCTCATTTTTTAATATTCTCTAGTTACCTTTAATAATGTTTGTTTAAGGCCATAAGGGCAGTAAATAGGTTTTATTAACTTTCATATAAATGGTCCCCAGACAGGTTCATAAACATATTCTCTGCAATAGATTTCATCTGCACATGACCCCAGGAGGCAAGTTTATCTATAGTCATTAAAATTCTTCTGTAGTTTAGAAACAAAAATCAAGTTGGTTTTTTTTTTTTCCTTTTCTATCGGCTGAGAATAAAATAAAAAATTATTTTATGTGGGCATGGAGCAAAGAGAAGGGGAGAGGAGAGAGAGTGAAGGGGGAAGAGGAAGGGTGATTGTTGAGCTCTCACCCAATGGGCACAATGTGAGAGTTGGGTGAAGGGCTGGGTGAAAGGGCTCAACTGCAGCTTGAATTTTACCTTAGAAATGAAAACGATGTAACCTAAACATGTGTACCCTTATATTAATCTGAAAAAAATTATTAATTTTGGAAGAGCAATATTCAGATAGAACAAAAATGCATTTTTGTGAAATGCTACAAATATCTCTCCTTTCCTTTCATGATAAAATTCTCAGAGCTCTTACACTGCGTCTTTCCTGTGGTTACCCAGTAAAACCCTCTACTGGATAAGATATTCCCACATTTCAGTTCACAAAATGTGATATGAAGCATTGTCCAAAAGAATGGGGTTTGGAAGTCCCATATTATGTGGTTGATCAATGGTTTATGGAAAGAAAATTCAAAGGTATTTTAATTACATATGACACAAATTCTTTAAACCACTGAGATTGCTAAGCAAGCCACACACACACACAAAAGATATGTTTGTTGCAAACCAGTTTAGAAGCTGATGTGAAAATAATGATACTATACAAAAATTACCAAGTAAACATTTATCTAAGTTTTATGAGGAACCAAGCCAAAATGTTTGTGCTTATACATTTTAGGTTGGTCAGGTTCTCAAGGACTTGCAGTGATTTGCTAGACGTTTTACTCGGTTTTAAAGATTTTTTTCCTTTTTGCAAAGTTTGTAATTAGAGTAACAGAAAAGTGAATGAACTTTAAAGGATATATTGAACATTTTCTGGGAGCAAGCACTTATGTGAAAAGTTAGAAAAGCAAGATGGATTTTTAAAATATAGTCATTCAGTCACTGGCTTGCTGCCAACCTGAAACCTGGAATGACATCTTGAAACCTTTAAATATCATAATTTTCAGCTGTAAGGAATTCTCTCCACGATATCGATGTACTGAAAAAAAGGTATTCTTTTATAGATTTCCAGATCCAAGGTTGAAATCCATTTTAGATGTGTATTTGAAAGGATTTTGCTGCTTTCCTATGGAGTCTGTTTCAAGATGAGGTCAAATGGAGTTCAGATGATATGGTGCCAGTAAATTGTATGAATGAAACAAACCTAAAATTTCTCGCTTATTCTGACAAGTAATTGTTACACAAGAGGTGTTTTTTCACAAACAGTTTATTAATTTTATATTACATGTAACTATTTATCTCAATTATCCAGTAGCCAAATAACAAAACAATTGAATTTCAAAATGCTTTTGATTTAAAAAATTTTAACTCAGCATAGTTTCCAAAGCCATGTGGGTTTTCTGGTCCTATATAAAGATTGAAACTGCATTGAATATATTTATTCTGCCGAGACATGTTATTCATCTTAAAGTGATACCAACTTAGAGTCTTGTTTAGCCAGAGATTCATAAAATCAAAATTTCCTTTTTAAAAATCTCGAAAACCTCTTTTTTAATTTTCTTTTTTGCTAGCAAATATATTTATACGAAAATTTTTCCCTCCAACCCCGACTTCTTTTCCCAACTTCTGGTAACCACCAATCAACTTTCTATCTTCAGGAGGTCCTCTTTCCTAGTTCCCACAGATGAGTGTGAACACACGATATTTACCTTTCTGTGCTTGGCTTATTTTACTTAACATAATCCTCCAGTTCTTTGCATCTTGTTGAAAATGACAAAATTTCATTATTTTTAATGGCTGAATAGAATTCCATTGTGTATATATACCACGTTTTCTTTCACTATTGATCCTGTGATGGGCGTTAGGTATATTCCATATTTTGGTTCCTGTGAGGAGTGCTGCAGTAAGAGAGTGCAGCTATCTCTTATATGTTGATGTCCTCTATTTTGGATATATACCCAGTAGTCAAACTGCCAGATCATATGGTAGTTCTATTTTTTGTTTTTTGAGGAACCTCCATCATAATTATACTAATTTACGTTTCCACCAACAACAGTCATGAGTTCCACTTTCTCCACATCCTCACCAGCATCCATTTCTGCCTGTCTTTTGACACAAGCCATTTTAACTGGGGTGAGATGATATTTCACTGGAGTTCTTATTTTCATGACTCTGATGAAGAGAATCCGCCACCATTTGACATCTCCATCCTGGTTCAAGCCTCTATCATATCTGATTTTTAAACTCATTCTCTACAGAGTAATCGCAACACAGAAGCAAAAGTATTCTTTTAAAATGCAAGTCTGATCAAGTCACTTCTTTGCTTGAAACTCAGCATTGGGACCATAACACACTCAGAATAAAATCTGAAATTGTTAGAGCTGATGAGGCCCCGTATTACTCTCCCAGCCCTCATTTCCTCCCTGAATTCATTTGCTTCCACACCACTCCCATCCCTAGGCACTGGTCTCTACATGTTTCCAGCATGTTCCCACATTAGGCTCTTGCTCTCACTGTTCCTTCTGTTTGGAATACTCTTTCCTGGCTAACTTTGATGAAGTACCTCACCTCTTTCAAATCTTTACTCAACACATACTTTCTCAACGAGGCCTTCCACCTAAATTAATACTAAAAATGATCTCCTCTCCTCACCATTCTGCCTCCCATAGACCCTTATTTTCCCTTACTTGGTCTGAATTTTCTACCGTCCATAGCACTTACCTTTCAGTATACGTTAAAACTGGCTTATTTGTCAGAAAATGAACTCCTTTTCATTTTCTATCTCTCCTCAATAGAATGCAAGCACAATGAGGATGGTAATTTTTCTATTTTATTAATTGTCATATCTCAAGCACCTAAAACAGTGTCTAAACCACAGCAAAGCATGATGATTATTTTTTCATAAGCAAAAAAGAATAGTTTTTTTTCTGGTTTGGTTTTATGTCAAAATTGTATTAATACCACTTGTCAGCTAAATCTTTAACAAAGTTTTATAATCCTGCATCATGATGAATGTGTTTACCAATCTAGAATGGGATTCAAGACCCCAGACATAAAAGTGTTCTTATAAAGAGAACTCCTCTGGTTTCTGAATCTAATCCTCCCTGGCTTGTTTTACTAAGTCGTAGTTATCCTTTCTTTAGAAATTCTTATTAAAAATGGTAACAACTAACATTCATCTAGCACTTTATGGCTTTGTAATACAGTTTTATGCACATAAACTCATGTGATTCAATAAAGAGGAATTACTACTGCCATAAGACTAACTATATATATTTAAACCAAAAAACTAAAAACATAATGTCAATATTTGAGTTATATTTCAGAGGTCATAAACATATAATATTTACTAATCATCAATTCACGGTTATTTAGAGAATGCGACATGGTTCCAGATGCCTACACTTCACATCTGTTTCTATTTATATTATTTTGTAAAATATTTGTAGGGTTAAGTCATCAGGGTAAATAATAGCATAGCTATAAGTATAATGGTTTAATTTTTTTTACTCAAATGAAAATAAGTAATGCTCAATCTTAGCACTATGAGACTTCTGTTTCTAAATTTTACTTTGGATTAAACACCATGTGCATATAGTTGCACACATTCATGAATAATTTAAACATCTCATCACAAATGATCACCTAATTAAATTTCCATTTCCAAAACCATAAACTGGGCAAGAGCTGTAACTGACAGTTTATATCAATCTATGGCAACCATAAAGGAAATATGAATAAATAAATGAACCTTTAACGAAAAGTACTCTCCTCCCTCTAGGGAAATGTAAACCTTTAACAACTGCTAAGAAATTATATGGGCAGTAGCAGAAGTTGACAAAGTTATAAGTGAAGCTATGCTACGCCTTCTTGTCTATCTTTGGTCAGATCTCGCTTTTAAACAGCTGGCCAGCCTCAGCCATTTGTTTTCAATAGAATTAGTAAGCTATAACTGTTGCAGACAACCATGAAAGACATCACTATTAAGATATATTTTTTTCCATTTGTGTAACTTAACACATATAAAAGACCTATAGTGGAAATCATAAAACATTTCATAAATTCTATAAACTCTGTTATGCTCTGAAGACCATCACTTCTTTTTTTTTAATTCAAAAAAAGTCCTAAAAAAGGAAATACAAAAGACTGAAAAACATTTGAACAAACTTTCTATCTCACTAGTCAAAGAAATGCAAATCAAAGCAGGATACTATTTGTCATCAATGAAGTGAAATATAATACTCAAAGCTGATTAAACTGGCGTGGGAGAAGTCTAAATTGGTATAATTTTCTAGTGGGATTTGCAATATTTATCAAGGATTTTATAAATATTTGTAGTTTTCCAACATAGGGGAAGCAATATTAAAGAAATAATGTGGAATACAATAAAAATATATTTCCAAAATGTTCACGAAAATATTAATTGGAATGGACAAAAGTGATCACCATATTATTGTCCAATAATGGTTTAGTGAAGTATATTAAGGTAATTAGGAGTCACCTTCAGATTGTTTAAATCTTTCACCATTTAAGGTAATTAGAATATTATCTGGCCATTTAGTTTAATGTTTATAGAGTTTTAAAAAATTGAGAAAGATAGGACTTCTGGAAAAGATAGCAACAAACTTAGTGGCTATAAAACCCTCTAACAGAAATTGACAATCCATAATAAGTGACAATCATAATAAGTGAAAGAAAAATAACTTCATCACAAGTGAAACTAAGAAATTATGCCAACCATATATTTTAGCAATTGAGTGATCTTTTCTTTTTACATATTTAGTACAAGTTTAACCAAATTGGCATTCTGAATAAAATAATGTAGTATTACAGAAAAGAATTGAAGGAAAATGTGTCAAATCTTATTAACATGTTCCAATTTAGAAAGAGAAATGAAGAAAGTATGGGTAAATAATGACAGGAACTACAAAGCAGACTTGGAAACAAAGGCAAGGAATGGATCAGAGTGCCCTGGACTTCTCTGACCCACCTTCTGAAGAGCTATTTTGATTTTTCCTACACTACAGGAAAGAAACTCAATCCCTCTCATTTGAAAATGTGCTCTCTGGAGGCCAGGAAAAGGATCGAAGATATGTGAAACATTCCAATTAGACCTATTGACATTTGATAGCAATAATATTCAAAATAGCTTCAGGAGGAAAAGCAACTGTATCTTGCCACCCAAATCAAGCATGGTGGTAGGCATTTCCCTGACAGGAGTATACATTACTGTGACAAATTCACTCCAAAAAGGGGGAGTAATCGAATTCCTTTAAATTAGTGGAATTTGTCCACACCAGTGGTTTCAACAATTAAAAAGAATAAGTTGTGCAGAAACAAAAATCCCTGGGGCTTCCCAGGTCGTCTACACAGTTGAGGCAGATAAATGACCAGGCTGATCAATGTAAACCTATGCCATCAGCCCTCTAGGCTAGGTTCTGAAAGGAGGAATCTGAAGGGCATCACAAATAAAGCCAGGTAAATAATTTGTGGAGCCCGGTGTAAAATGAAAATGAGAAGCAATATCCAAAAAGCAGGGGGAAAGTATCATTAAAGGTTCTAAAATATGGAAATTTTCTTTTTTTCTATGGTATCTCTCTCAAAAAAAATTTTTTTTATTTTATTTATTTATTTATTTATTTATTTATTTATTTATTTATTTTTATTGAATCATATCTGTGTACAATAATTCAGTCATGGGGTACAGTGTACGGGCTTCAGATACAATCAGAGATATTTTCATCAACCTGATTGCGATAACATTCAAGAGACTT
>CAUYRH010023453.1:0-10737 GCA_963574655.1 Perodicticus potto
GTAGCTGGGACTACAGGCGCCCGCCACAACGCCCGGCCATTTTTTGGTTGCAGCCATCATTGTTGTTTGGCGGGCCGGGCTGGATTCGAACCCGCCAGCTCAGGTGTACGTGGCTGGCGCCTTAGCCTGTTGAGCCACAGGTGCCGAGCCAACGTCTAATATTTTTATTATATAATGCTTAATATATCTGATTAGGACAGTGTAAAAAAATCTCAACCATGAAATGTTTTTAGTAAGTTTTCACTTTGCTCTGTAGATAATATTATTGCCATTTCCCATTGAATTTCATTTTTTCTATCAATTTTGACCCTAGGAGCCATTCAGACACAGGCTATTCTTGGAAGAGCCTTAGATATTCAAATCCGTTTTGTCAGTTTGGCTATAAGTAAGCTTGGGTATCCAGTCTCTCTACTCACTTAATCATTTTATTCACACAGAACTTACTGCAACTTTAAAAGCCATTTCTCCCTATCATTATTGCTTATCAATCATGATTAAAATACAGGATGATTTTTACTTTAAAAGGGAAAACTTGGAAGAAATAACAAAGGCTTAATTTAATTGACTCAAGATCAAATAGGAAAGACTTAAGTCAATGGAGTATATTCCAAGGTTACCAAGTTATCAAAACGTTACTGTCCGATTATGTGAACCCTGAAATGGAGCTATATCTTGTTAGGAATGAAACAAAAAAAATGTTTTCTTTGTAAGTTTTTATTCATGAAAATCTGTATTTTCAATATAGTTTTATGTTTCCTTTTTTTAGGTTGCTGTGAAAATAATCGACAAAACCCAGCTAAATCCTACCAGTCTACAAAAGGTATTTAATTAATTTGATAATAACTAATTAGAATGTGAGTTTTTCATTAATACATACTGTCCTTTAAAGTCAGTCATCATAAATTTCCTACTAGATATAATACTATATTTCATCAAAATATGTAGAAAAAAATGATATAAAACATAATGTTTATGACTTATTAAATTATTTGAAAACTGCTTAAATGTATGTACCATATGAAAGGAATTTGTCTCTTTTAATTCAGAAGCATAAAACTTTGTACCAAATATTTAAAAATATTTGGATTTGAAGTATTAAAATATTTTGAAGTATTTTCAAGTATTCAGAATTGACCTCTGAAAACTAGACTTTATTAAATGAATAATCCACTTACCACTAGTGTTCAAGGTGTTACCTTTTGTCAAATTTTTAGTATGATGTGTTTAACTGTTTTTGCTATGAGTTTAGCAAATCAGAAATTAGAGTTTATTATATCAAAACTTTTTCCCCACTTGTCTCTTGTCTCATTGCCACATATCTCAGTTTATTTTTATATATTCCTTCTTAGAGATCTTTCTTTGTACTTACCTGAGATTCCTTTTAAATTTGATAACCAATGTAACTTCATAGCACTGGTATTTCTGCTCAGGAAGAACATGAAAGCTTTGCTGGATTCTAATTTTTCTGTGAACGTGAGATAGTATATTCTGAGACTCTTCTAGCACCATTATTTCTGTTAACTGTGATTCATTTGTGTGAGTAACAAAAAGGAATCCTCCTTGGTCTGATGAGTTTCCAAGATGCTGCTTTTTACTGGGCTAGAGGCTCATTGGGACAGATTTTGCCCATCTATGTGCTAAAAATCCTTTTGAAATGCACAGACTGCATAGTTGTACCCAGTGGCCCTTTCCAGAGCCCACCCAGTTTTTCCACTTTTATTTGATTTAGCCATTAGATTACTCTGGTAAATTGAGTAATTTTAAATTACTTAACAAATGTCTCTGTTGCACATATGCTAAACTATCATTTACTCTCACATATGTGTGCTTTATAGCATGTTTCATTTTATGCCTGAACAAAACTAATTTTTACTGAATAGTTCCTCCTTATAGTTCATGACCCACATGTATATGGGTCATTTGGAGGAAAAAAATTGGCCAGTTTCTATGTGGGTCAATGAAAAGCTAAGTGATAAGAGGAATGGTATTTTGTGGACGAGGTGGCACAGACTGCAAAAGTTTTCTTTTAATCAGTAATGATGAAAATACTATTGGGGCTTTTGTGAAGAGTAAGGGCGGGAATATTCTGAAAGGAATGATACTGCTATGTGAATAAATAAGATTATACTTAATGCCTTGTCACACATTCCTTCATTCTTCATGAAATTAGTGGTCAGCAACATCCCTTTTATCTTGATTTGGTTTTGAATGAAATACTGAAAACAGCGTTTATCATAAAATCATAGCTATTGAGAATTGTGTGTCTATCCATGCAGTGTGGATAATTGGTGGAAGTATACCTTTCATGCTAGAATACCATGGATTTTGAGGGAAAAGGTGTTCAAGTTTTTTTCAAGGTGATACCAGTAATATTAATATTTAGCTAAATATCAACAGTTTAAAAGTTGAGGGTGAGAGAACCAGACCTAACGTGTTCACTGCACGTTAGTTTTTGAAGAAAGGGCTCAATGACATATTATTAGGCATGTCTAACATACAAATGCTACATCCAACTAAGAAAAATACCTTCTAGAACAAGCATATCCAAAGAATATTATTAGGAATCCATTTTTTGTCCCTCAAGTTGAAACTTCTAGTCTTTCAACTTTTGAGTGTGATAGGCTCAGCAACCTAGAATTTGAGAGCTGTACATAATCTTCAGGGAACAGTGTCTCTGTAAGGTTGGCTCTAATACTACATGGGTAATCTTGGGAATTATCTGAAACATCACCTAATGCTTGTTCCTTTCCCCAGTCTCTGGTTGCGACTTGGGATTCTTTTGTATTTAGTAGAAATAAAAAAATTTTTAAAAGGAACAATTAGAAGTGCAAACTGTGGGCAGTGCCTGTGGCTCACTGGGTAGGGCGCCGGCCTCATATACTGAGAGTGGCGGGTTCAAACCCGGCCCCGGCCAAATTGCAACAAAAAAATAGCCAGGCATTGTGGTGGGCACCTGTAGTCCCAGCTACTCGGGAGGCTAAGGCGAGATAACTGCCTAAGCCTAGGAGTTAGAGGTTGCTGTGAGCTGTGCAACACCATGGCACTCTACCAAGAGCAATCTCTACACACACACACGAAAAAGAAGTGCAAACTGTTTTATAGCTCAAGACATGATTTTGCTCATTAATTTTTAATCTAATAACTTTATTGAAAGAAAATTACATTTCTTTGTATTTTTCCCTCTTTTTTTGGCTCCTCCTCTTTTGTTCACTTTAAATAGGGTCATTTTGCTGGCCACTGAATGTTGGAGTTTCGCAAGGCTTGATTCTAGGATTTTTCTTTTTCTGTGTTCTTTTCCTGGACTATCTCAAAGGTAGCAATGGTTTAAATTATCACCAGTAGGCAAAATGTGTCTTTTCAACTCAGGTTTCCCCTAAATTTGCATGTAATTTTCTCTTAAAGATACTCCAACTCATTATGTCCAAAATTGAACTCATGGTCCCTGCCATATCTCCCTCATGGTCCCTGCTTTTCTTAGTGAATGGCACTGTCCCCAATTTGTATAAGCCAGAAAGCTCAGAATCATATTTAATTCCTCCTTCTTCCTTATGCTCACCATCTGATCCATCCTTGAGTCTTGCTGGTTTTATTTCTTGCCAGCTTTTAGGTGGCATTCCATTGTTGGTATTCTAAAAATCAAATCCATCAATACTCTATCCCTATCTTCCTTTTCCTCTTCCACCTCATGGACCACCAAATCCCCATTGTTTCTCCCTACTCTCATCCCCACTCCTCTAGCTTCTGTGACTATCTTTCAACTGCTCCTATTAATACTCTTTTATTTTGGCCACCAGGCCTTTGCAGCTTCTCTACCCACTAAGCAAAGCTTATCTCTCCCTCTTCCCTTATCCCTTTATTTCATTCAGCCTTAGAGTCACTTCTTCAGGGAACGCTTTCCTGTTCTCTTCTATGAAGTTAAATACCCTTACACTACCTAAAATCAAACGCTCATAACTAAGCATTAGTTGTAACTAATCACTTTAGTTTTTATCTGTTTGGCTTGGATAATAGTTTTGTTTCTTGATGCTTTTTTGATGCCCATAAAACCTCTGTTCTAATTGCTTGGCTTTTATTAGCTACAAAGTGTATATCCATTTATACATTTTCAAGAAACATTTATACATTTTCATGAGATTTACTGTTCTTCCACATTCTGGCCAATACTTTATATTATCATTTTCAAATTTTTATCAGCATTGTGGATATGAAATTATATCTAGTTTTAATTTGAATGTCAGTGATTTTTAATGAAGTTGGCCTTTTTTTCAAGTTTAACTCATTTTTAAGTTTGATACCTTCTTTCTGGAATTATTTATGATAATTTCATGTCTCAAACAATTATATTTACTGAGCACTAGCTTGTCCCCATAATTTCTTAGGAAAGACTTAAGTAGTATAAAATAAGTACCAGTGGGGGCGGCACCTGTGGCTCAAGGAGTAGGGTGCTGGCCCCATATGCCAGAGGTGGCAGGTTCAAACCCAGCCCCGGCCAAAAACTGCAAAAAAAAAAAAAAAAAAAAAAAATACCAGTTTATAAGAAATAATATTTTAATTTGTCTATGAAAATAAAATTTTGGGAAAATGGTACAGCTTATCATTTAGATAGTTCTTCTTCCTGTTCTTTGCAATGAATAATTGGCTACAAACTACCAAATTTAGGAAGAAGTATTAAACAATAATTTTACTTTTTAATTATAAATCATCTAATACATATTCATTTAATTATACAAGGTTAGACAATTAAGTTTGAGAACTTATCCTAGAAACAATGCCACATACCTCATTGTGGAATATCACTGTTGTCAACTTCAAAGTACTCCTCTTGGCCATCTGGTGCCCATGGCGATATTCAGCAATGAGGTATCTGGAGCTTTTTCTAGGATGAGTTTGTGAACTTAATTGTCAAACTTCATATGACAACAGCTCTGATGGCTAATTCAAAAGAAGAGTTTCAAAATTGTTTTGAAGGGTAGACTAGGTTTTTGCATTGGTGCATAGCTTCCCAAGGGGAGTACCTCAAAGGTGACCATAGTGCTATTCAGTAATGAAGTATGTACTAATTTTTCTAGAATGAGTTCTCAAACTTAATTATTGGACTGCTTATTTAGAACTCTCTCTCTCTGTGCTATTATTTCATGGGAAGAGCTTAAGAAGTTAACTTTTAGGTGGTGCCTGTGGCTCAACAGAGTAGGGCGCCAGCCCCATATGCCAGAGGTGGCAGGTTCAAAACCAGCCCTGGCCCAAACTGAAAAAAAACAAAAAAGAAGAAGTTAGCTTTCAGAGTGATATTAGAAATAATTTTATAAAATATTTGACATCCCTGGAAGATGGCTGAAGTCTAAAAAAGACACGACATGATGATCCTAGAAATTAAAAAGCAAAAAGTTTAATATATACAATTCTATCGACAGAGGCAAATTATGTATACATAATCCCTCAATGAATGGCACCTATGAGAGTCTAGATGAGGATCTAGCAGTCCCTTGGAACCCAGTGTCAACTACATGGTGAAGCAGTGCCCACACTTTACATTAATAAGCCAGTAAACTGCTATCAAAGATATAGATAGAGCTTTTATAAGGATTGGACAGAAGCCAAAGAAGGGCTCCTGTCTCTCTTAAAACCCAAATGAGAGCAGAATACTTGGAAGGCCAAAAAGGCAGTGCTGAAAGGTACAAGATCTACATGTCAACTTTCATTGGCTATCCATCCCAGTTTACTCTGACTCTGAAAACAGCCTGGAAGAGCTGTCCGAGGAGGAGCAAACTCGGTCACTGTCAAGTTCTCAATGACCCTAGCATCTGCCTCAAGATCCAGCAATTGATGAAGTCCTATGACATTGACAAGGCCAAAGGCAACACAGTGGGCTGATGGAGAGAAGGTGACATGAATTTGACACCTGGATGTACTCCTCTGGGTTTAACTACAATGAAATTGTCTAAGCCATGTCCAGTTGGCTAGTTCTAAATATAATATATTTTCTTACCATCAAAAAAATAAGTAATAGGCAGAAGGAAGAGATAGGAAGGAATAAAGAGTAGTTGAGAGGAGAAAAGGAAAATGCTTATAATCGAGGTCAATATTGATTGACCTAATGGGGTGTGGCTAATCCTAACCTAAGACCTAGCCAAGAAGGGCTAAATTGAAAGGTGAACATCTCTCCAAAGAATTGAAGATCGTTTATTACCTTCAGTTATCTGGAACAAAACCAAGAACCAAGGAGGGAGTAATAAAGGCCTCTGAACAACTAGAATAGTCTAAATAATCCTACAGAATAGGCCTTTTAGGTATACAAGGTCCATCTCCAGCCCTCACTTAGCATTTATTTCTCTAATTTAACACAATTTTAACAAACTCTGACCTTAATTTTGAGCACATAGCAAACCTGAAACAGTAAGTTTGAAAGGGATTAGTGAATTCAGAGCTCTTCTGCTAAGTTTGCAAGTGCTAGAAACGTTGTAACAGTGGTTCTCAACTTCCCTAATGCCGCGGCCCTTTAATACAGTTCCTGTGGGTTGTGACCCACAAGATGAGAACCACTGTACATTACAGATCGAAAATGAGAAAAAAAAATAGAACTAAAAATTAGAATCAGAAACTCATTTGGTAATATAGGACAGTATACTTGCAAACACCTCTATTTTCTGTACTTGCACCCGGATCACATGACACACACAATAATTGACTTTATAAATAGTAACATTCCATTTCAGTGTAAACTTCTTACCGTAGTTTTAAATATCTGCTCGGTCTCTCTCCTTCACCCTCTCCACTTTCCTAAGGAAGAGTAAGCATTGATAAGGTTAGCATCCTTGCTGGTAAAAGTCTGCTCTGGGTTAAAACATTACGTGTTTATACGCCTCACTGTTTTTCCCTCTCCCTGCTTCATTTGACTCATGCAGCTCACACAGAAAAATGACATTAGCTCCAGTCTCTTCTGTGCAGCCAACTGGAGAATAAAGAGTTTTTGGTAGGGTTTAGAGGTAGTTATGAAGAGGAAGAGATGCCTTGGACCTTCGCTACTTGTCCAAATGGGCAGAATTCGCTAGATTGGAGGGTTGGTCTGGTTAGTCTGTCATAACAAAATACCACACGCTGGGTGGCTTAAACAGCAGATATTTTCTGATTGTTCTAGAGTCTGAAAATCTAAGATGACTATAGGTAGGTTTGGCTTCACCTGAGTCCTCCTTGGCTTGCACTTGGCCATTTCTCTATGTCAGTTTATTCCTGGTATTTCACACCTTTCTGATCTCATTTAATCTTAATTATCTTAAAGGCTGTAACTCCTAAGTAGAGTCACTGTGGGGGTTAGGAATTTAACATAAGAATTTGGGGTCAGAGGAGACACAGTTTAGTCTATAATAGTTACTCAAATACAGCTAATAATTCAAGTGTTTTTTTGGGAATAAGGATGATTGATGGGACAGGATCCCAGCATTTTATTATCCTTACTCGATATACCGTATAAAACATCCCAGTTACTCCTAACAGCAATCACCCTTCCTCTTTCCCCAACTGCCTTTTTTTTTTTTTTTTAGCCAACATACACCAAACCACGCACACCTTCATGTTCTTGCTTGTTGTGTTTTTTTTCTCACTCTTTGCCAAAAATGGCTGAAGGAGAGGAATCAAAAGTTTGAACAATATATTCAAGATACTTTTTGAGATATAGGAATCCAATGGTTTTATATTTTTGTTTTAAGTAGAATAAAAAATTATTTTCTGATGAGAAGAACTTTGGCCCTGCATGTAACTTATTTTTCTTGTTTCATCTCCAGATGGAAGTAGAGTGGCCTTCTGTTTAGGTACTATTTTTGTTAAATGCCCCAATTTTCACAAGATGATTTTAATCCTATCTCTGTTCTTTGGAGAATGTAGTAACTACATTCCAGGTACGAGTCAGGGGCTAAATTTATCAGCTCAGTGCTCATTAAAAGCTCTACTTATAAAATAAACAAAGAAACAAACCAAAAACAAAATAGTATTTATGAAGGAATGCCTGCAGAGTATTTTGCCGGTCTATTTCTTTAGTTACTCTGAAATAGGAAGCTGCCAGGAAACATAGGAAACATTAGTATGTTTCATTTAGTTATGAGATATGTCCCAGCCAGTTTACTTCAAAGAGAAAATTACCAAATTTGGCAGCAGTTTCATAAATGTTAACAAGAGTAAATTCAGGATTATCCATGTCAGTGTTGTCCTCCCTATTTTGCAGTTTGATGGCTTTCTCAAGACAGGGGAAAAGGAGGGAGGAATTAGAATCAAGAAACTGCCTAGCTTATTTATGCTATCGCTTAATTGGCCACTCTTCTAAGTATACAGGAAATGTCTATACCAGTTAGAAAGTAGGATAAAAGCTCTCTTCTGTAATTTAGTAAAGAACTGGAACTGTTAATTGAAAAACTAGGTTAAAAGTATAGAATTATTAAAATACGTAAATGTTTAACATTTTGATTAAATACAAAAATGCATATCCTTTGACCAATCTTTTCATGTAGGGCTGAGCCTTTTTTTTTTTCTAATTGGGTCTTCTGATTAGCATTCTGCTTTGTTTATCTTATCTTACAAATCATGTTTATGAGCTTATAATACATTTGCTACTATTTCTAACTTTTTTTTTAAAGGAAGAATTGAGTGATACTCAGGAAGCAATCATGAGTAAAGCAATCTTTCATGTTTATTTTGCTCACACCTCATAGATAGCAATTTCTGTAGTGACTTTTATCTAGTATTTTTAAAGTATCAGTATAGTTTGTTTTGTTAAACCACAAATGGGTAAGTCATTGGCTTATATAAAATTTATGTTGGACAGACTTGAAGGCAACTCCTAGTAATGGTGTTTATACCTTTGTATAATTCTTTCCTTTGATTATATAGGACCTGTGATTTGCTTCTAACCAGTGGAATAGGGAAAAGATGATAGAATGTTACTGTCGTGATTACATTATGTAATATAAGACTATCTTGCTGCCAGACTTTCTCTAGAGACTATTTCTGCTGGCTTGAAAAAGTAAATGGCAATATTATAGAAGTCTGCTTGGCAAAGACCTCTGGGCAATCTCTAAAACAGTGTTTTTTATCTCATGCCACACTTGACCTTGAACATATACTTAAATTTCCACTTCGAGTGTTCAACAGCACACTTAAATTATGTTCATCAAAAATAAATAATAAAAATATTTAGAGCATACCTAAGATTCTCTCAAGGCACACCAGTAGAAAATCACTTCTCCAAGAGGTAAGGGTGGCCTCTAGCTGAGAACCCGCAAGAAGCCAGAGCCCTCAGTCCTGTAGCTAAAAGGAAATGAATTCTGTCAATAAGCGGTTTAGCTTGGAAGTAGTCAAGTTCCAGATGAGAACTAGCCTGGACAACACCTTGGCTACAGGTTTGTGAGACCCTGAGCAGTGGACCCAGTTAAGCCAAGCTTGGAATACTGAGCCACAGAAGAAACTTGTGAGGTGATAAATGTGTATTAAAAGGTGCTAGGATGTGGTACTTTGTTATAGAGGAATAGAACACTAATACATTAGTCAAATTACCAATTTGCAGTAATAACTACAACTGGCAAACATGATTGGGACCCAGAAAACCTTAGGAAGCATGCTGCTCAACCTGAAGGAAGTCGAAGGGTGCAGTATTCTTTTAGCTTAATAGAGAGGTAAAAGCAAAAATAGATGAAGAAAGCAGAGGTAATAATTCATTTACATATTATATGTAAATGTAGGAGAATAAGATTGGTATTAGAGACTTTTTCTGTAGAAATAGATAATGGTGAAGATGGCGGCAGTGACGGTCCCGTAGTTCATCACTCCCCGATCAGCAGGTGAGAGGGAGGGAGTACTGGACCTTGCCCCGTGTGAATTGTCGGAGCGATGGGCAGCTGGCTATGCACAGCGATTTGGTGGATTGTTGTGTTTGAAATACAGTTCATAACCGCGGAAACTGCTGTAAACTGTTTCCCCCTGAACGGCGGAGGCCCCTCCCACAGGGAGGACAGCAGGTCGCAACTCACAAAACCTAATTGGGAAAAAATTCCACTGAAAAGTGGATCTCAGCGTTTGATGACCAGAAAGGCGCGCTGCTAGGTCCCACAGGGACTCGCGCATCTCAGGCACGAGGCGGATACAAACTTATTGGAATGCCCAAAATGGCCAGCATCTTTTCCCTAGATCATTGGGAATAGGTGTTCTGTCTGTGCTACCCCAGGGGCAGAATCCTGGTGAGGTCTGACGGTGCAGGGGGGCCCAGGATCCTGTGGTGTGGAAAAGACACTTTGAACTGTGGAAGGTGGCGAGGAGGGCCCCGAGCACTCCAGCGGGAGAAAAAGCTACAGATCAGAGCGGTAGCAACTGACCGGCGGGAACCCCTCCCCTCCAGTCGTAGCTGCGGCAGCAGCTGGCCGGCGACCGGCAAAGATCGCTCACCAAGCTCTCCTCTTTCAGCCGATTCCAGTTCCTGTATTGCAAGAGAGCGGGAGGGCAGAGCAGAGAGTATTGTGACAAGAGGGCTGGTGCACCTAAGTTGGAGGTTGGATGGGAGTGTCCTTTGGAGCCGAGCACCCAAAATAAAGCACCTTTTCCAACGTAAACCAGGGGAAAAACTACAAAACTACAAAAATGGCGACTGATCAGTCAGAGTGGGAAGCCTGAGAACCACTCACAGCGCCATCTGGTGTCCACAAAGTATATTGCAGTACAAATTAACTCCACTTAAGTGGATGCCATCTGAGACCTTTA